>OMNZ01109296.1:11501-43355 GCA_900303255.1 Lesueurigobius sanzi | reverse complement strand
AAAGACCTCACTCTCCTCAGAAGGTAGAGGCGACTCTGGCCCTTCTTGTACAGAGCGACAGTGTTGTGGGACCAGTCCAGTTTATTGTTGAGGTGAACACCCAGGTACTTGAAGCTGTCCACTACCTCAATGTCCTCTCCCTGGATGTTCACCGGTGAGTGTGGTAATGTCCTTCTCCTCCTGAAGTCCTGTCCTCTATTTAATCATTAGGACAAGGTGTGAACATTCAGCAGTCATTAGGAATGTTTTAAAGGCAATTTAATGCACTCAGAAAAAAGCTGTATGAATACTTGTGCACGCCCCACTTTTCACTATTCGATTTTTAAAAGAATAACAAAATCATGTATCATTTTGCTTTCACTCCACAGTTGTCTGTTACTTGTGTGTGAACTTTCAGTAAAAAAATCAAAATAAAATCTTTGTGTTTATGGTTGTAAACCTGACAAAAGGTGCAAAGGTTCAAGGTGTATTAGTACTTTCGAGAGGCACTGTATATTCACTCCCTGGACAGATACTTAGAAAAGTACATAAAAGATGATGAGAAAACTATGACTAAACTATTCATACAATAGCACAGTTGCTCAATGCAAACAGGTTTGTTGTGACAATAACCATTTTTTGGTCAGGCGTCTAAACATACTATAATCTGTGCATGAGATCATTTCATTTGGAAGAGTGTTCCAAAGGCTTGTGTTGTGGCTTCATAAGAAAAGGATTGTGGTCTAAATTTTGCATCTTGGAACCCTGCCCTCTCCTCTGGCTGTCTGTGGATTGAACAACCCGTTCTGAGCTCAATGAGATCTGACATTTGGTTAAATTTGATTTGGTTCTCAAAACCTAAACATCTATTCACTTGGCTCTTCATTCAGCTAGTCTACTTTTTTCTTGTTTTTTTCCCTTTTTTATAATTATTAATTAAAATATGAATTATATTTTATTATAATATTGAATAGAGTTCCTTCAATCAAGTTTTAATTATCTAAATAAGGCCTTTTTTTTTTTTTAGACAAAAATAGCACATAAACATTGATGACCAAGTATCAACCATGGATAGAGCCTGTTTCAAGACCGTGGTCCTGTCGACCTACTGTACAACTGGCACATATTAGCTCAGAGGGGAATTCATACATCCTGAACAAGCCAGTTACCATTGAAAATGATTCAAGTACAAAACTGGAAAATTTGGTGTCCGTTGGCGAGTTTAACCTGCAGTGACTCCTCTTATATGGCAACACACCACCTTAAGGTCACAATAATCTTCCTTCCTAATCAGACAGTCATTATGATCATTTCATTGAACCACACCTCTGATGGTGTTTAATATCATCTTTAATGCAATATTGTTCTACGTTGTAATAATGAGCACTTTTTGGTTTCACATTGTTAAACACCTGTTGCACTTAACTAGTCTACTCTTTATTCATAACATTTTAGTCACTATTTTGACCAGTTTCTATTCCTCATTTTGATAATAATTTGCTATTTTCAGCTTTTCCCATAGCACGAGGAGACTATGGCATTGGTGGATCCCCGAGAAATAGCTTCAAAACAAATGTCTGCAGCTATTTTAGGAGGGATGGCCACAGTCTCAGTCAGCTGACATCTGTGGGAAACAGACTTTTCTTTGTGGCAGCGCTGTTGCCACACAGCAATAATGTCCTATTTTTTAACTAAAACACGCACAATAGCAATGGATAAGTTATGTTCCCTGCTCCGATGGAATGTCCCAGCGACATTGAGGGATGCAGACAACAATAACAAGTTTTAGCAAAAAAAAGAGAAGAAAATATAACAGGAAAGTTGGCACTGAAGGTTCCACCATTACACTGCCTCCTCCAATCAGCTGGATGTTCTTCATACATAAACATTTGTGTAAATTTCTGAAAGTCATCAGGGGACCTGCTTTAGTGGTAATTATAAAGACATCAGGTTGCTTGCGGTTGTGTTGGTTGGTGCCATGTCATTTGGCTTGATTATTGCGTGATGAAGGCGTCTGTGGCTTGTTGTTTAAACAGTGGAGGAGACGCCGAGACTGAGCAAGAGGCAAACAGCTAAATCTACGTATAATGGGGCAGAATAGACAGTCTTTTATTGTTGGTTATGTATCCAATGTTACAGACAGAACAACTCCTATTTTAATTTTTTTGTATTTGTGGGTGAAAGTAATAAATGCAACATACGGCTGAACTATTTTGGAAAGATATGTAATTGCGATTGTGATTAGATTTGAGGATTCAGTTCACAGGTCACATCCTCGTCCTTTTGCATTAACATTAACCCATTTGAGAGAAGACTGAAATATTAATCGCTAGTTAGCAGGTTTTATGCACAATGAAACCATATCGACACAGGATAATGATCTGCACAGAAGATTTGCATACTGCATAATGGCTTATCATCTGGAAAAGGATTTTTCAGACACAGATTACATTCAAATTGGGGGAAAAAAAATCTAATTAAAGCAGTAATTGATCTAACCCTGATGTGGGGAGCTCATCAGTCACAGGGTTCCCACTCTACCTGGAAAACCTTGAAAACCTGGAAAATGACCTAGCTTTTTTCAAGTCATGGAAAACTGCAAAAAAGTCAAATGTCGTGGAAAAACATTTTGTCTTCTCCCTTTGCTTAATAAATGTAAGGGATACTTTGCCCACCACACCAGACTAAAGACAAGCTCATTCTGCTCCAGAACACAGGAAGTATCTTCCATTGCAAAATTTTCATGTCCAGCTCAAATCTCTTCAGACCAAAAAGCTATAGACATTAGCCTATTAAATCCTATCTACAGGGGGCACTGGTGAGAGAGGAGGGCAGAGTGGGCGTGAAATACCTAATCACAATGCTTTATGTATTTTTGCACTTTTCAAAATTTTCTCAGGGGAGGACTCCCGAATCCCCAATTTTACCATGTTCCCAAGAAAACATATGCTTTACATATCTAAGCAAATCTTTTCAGTCCAATAAGCTATAGGCTTTAGCCATTATTAGATCATAACCACAGGGGGCGCTGGTGAGTCAGGAGGGCAGAGAGGACCGGGAATTCCTAATCATAATGTTTTATGTATCTTTGCGCTTTTAAATGTCTTGGAAAATCCTGGAAATTACCTGGAAAATAATTCCAAGTAAAGAGTGGGAACCCTGACATGTCTTATCACACATCTATCATAACGCTAAATATTGTTTAGAGCTGTGGCTCCGTGTTCTTGTAATCTGAGAGAGAGATTATTACAAGGCTTTGTCCTGCACATTCTGTACAATGTACTGGCTTCACAGGTGGCCTTTATGTGTGGCCATGATTGTATGGACAAGACACATGAAAGGATGGGCTTCAAGATTATATCAGTGTAAAGAACAAATGTCCCACAGCTGTCCATCTATTCATTTATAATCGATCCATCGACAGTACATACTTTTGTGCAGTAGTTTATATGAGCATCTTGCTCTATAATGTTTATGGCTTCTGGAGCTCTTTAGGAAACACCTTCAAAGAGGAAGGAGGCTCCAGTAGCCCCAGCGACAGACTTGCACTAATCGCTGCGGGCGCCATACACCTCGGGAAGGTAGCAATTTTCCGCCATTACACTTAAATCCTCCTTAAAAGCACCGGATTCATCTGGCCTAATTACAAGGCGTTAATAGCAACAATATAATAACAGTCATTGAGCGCCATAATTCGTCTCTCTTCAGACTCTCTTATTCAGCTGTTTGGTTAATGTACACTGCGCAGAAGCCCATTGATTAACACATTGTGCCAAGATTGGCAAGTATTATGTCAAGCCTAGTGAATCAGCTTTTTGTTGGGCCAAAATATAGCACTCTAACTGCTCCTAATGCTCCTAATGCATAATCATTATGGTTTGAGTGAGCTCACTTTGGTAATAACCAATCATACAACATACTATGTATGTTGTATTCAAATTTAAGCCCACTCCAGTTCCAGAAGTAAATTTGTCATTTTGTCATTCAATGTAGTCATTTTTCCATGAATTTTTAATGCTTTAAAAACTTGGGTGTATTATGTGAATGTTATGTGTTAAAAAGTGTGTAAAGAGATGATTTAGGTAGTTTTTATGAGCGACTGAATTTCTGCTACAGGCCCACCGAGTATGAGTTCTACCAGATGAGCCACGGAGGCGCCACAAAAATACCTTCAAAACCAGAGTTTAAACTATATTACAAGTTGATTTAATTTTAATTATCCATAAACAGGAGCTTACAGTGTGTCTAATTGCCTTTAAATGGGGCTAATGCTGACCTAGTGTCTGGTGGTGGGTGTGGATTATCCCAAAATCACTGCAGCAAATCAAGTCTTCCCACAGAGCAATTTCCTAAGGACCTCCCTTCATTCCTAAAAAAAAAAAAAAGTTTGTACTGCCTAAAGTTTTGGGAGCTTGCCTGTAACTTCACTGGGACACTGTCGTTTACTGAGGCTGTGTGTTTGCACTCCGTGAGGCAGAGGTAATGCGTTCACTTGCTGGGAATTAGATATCGATCCTGGGTTATCAAAAAGAAAAGATAAGAAAGAAAGTATGTCGTCTTTGGGAGAGCGCAGGCAGCCACGGGACGTGTCGGAGGTGTCACGTCTGCCCTTCAGCGTGGACGCGCTCATGTCGGACAGGAAACCCCAGGAGGACACGCGGCGAGCTCACCAGGGAAATGAGAAGCTGAGCGAAGATGAACAGGACACAGCGGAGGCTCCTCGCCAGCTGCTATCTGTCAAACCTGAGCGGATGGACAGACAGGACCAATCATGTTTGACACCTATCCCCGCGACGACGTCTCCCGCTCAGTGTAAGTTCAATGCCTTTCAATTTAGTCTCAAAGCCGTGCTCAGTTTCTCAAAAACTGAACATGTAACTTGTACATGCAAGTTTGAATTTGTTTTATCTTATTAGGTACTAAATGTTTTTCTGCTTTCTCCATGTAGGTTATTTCATCAATGTATTTAAAACTAGACAGGTTGATTGATTTATGTGATAACAATGTTGAAATGTAAGTAGAAATACTGATAAAAGAAAAGCTGTTGATCTGATTATGGTGAATGTAATTTTTCCA
Organism: Lesueurigobius sanzi; assembly: GCA_900303255.1. NCBI lineage: Eukaryota > Metazoa > Chordata > Actinopteri > Gobiiformes > Gobiidae > Lesueurigobius > Lesueurigobius sanzi. The sequence continues at coordinate 38,300 of OMNZ01109296.1, read as the reverse complement.
TGTTAGTTTGTAAGTTTTATTTTGAGTGGTACATTGTACAGCGTTAAAGTGCATATGACAGGTTTTCCAACTTTTCTACTATGATAGTACTGTATAATGCTGGTTGTAAGTATTAGTCATTGTTTTACACAAGAGACAATTTTATGAAGAAAAGCTGAAACACATTATCAATCTAGGATGGCTCTTGTTCAATCCACTCGCGCAAAAGGGAGGGACTGTTACAACAATACTTGAAGATAATTGGGTGAAGCGCCCGTTAGTACCCGCCTACCGTACTTTTGCAAAATCCAATCGGAGAAAAACACAAAGTTTTGCTCCCTTTTCAAAGCAGAAGTAGTTGGCATTTCAGCTAAACAGAGTGAACTGCCGCATCAAAAAGTAAGTCCTCAGTAGCCATGTTTGTTATTCTTTGGCGATTGGTGCGACGTCATATGCTGTATGTCCCGCCTTAAACCCCAATGCAGGCATGTCATTGGTCCCGCAAAGAGCTGAGTCGAACCGACCGTAAGTGATTGGAGTCTTTCCAGATGTATTTTCCCCAGTTTGTGAAATCACAACTCACGCGGGATTACAGCTTGCAGCACAAGGTTGAGGAATTCCAGATTCCATTAGTAAAACTGAGACACGCTTATGATTGCACAGTATGATTGCATGGCGAGTAAGAGTTGTACCTCTTAATTTACATTCAGTGCCGATTTCCAATAAGAGAGTGGGGAAAACACAGTTAATACTCTTTTAATTTATGACAACTGAGGAGTAGATAATGGTCTAACCTGTCCTATGCACTAACCTGTCCTATGCGCTCACAATTCAACGTGAGTGTGAACATCTAGCTATATTCTGGTTAAAAATTGCATTATTGAATTGACTCCTGATTCCATAATGATTCTCGACTGACTTTTATTGGCTATGTTTCAGATTCACACCACCCTTCCACCTGCGCACTGAGGAAACACAAGTCCAACCGCAAACCTCGCACCCCCTTCACCACAACGCAGCTCGTGGCCCTGGAGAGAAAGTTCCACCAGAAACAGTACCTGTCCATCGCCGAACGGGCCGAATTCTCATCATCCCTGTCCCTGTCCGAGGCCCAGGTCAAAATCTGGTTCCAGAACAGACGGGCTAAAGCCAAGAGACTGCAGGAGGCCGAGCTGGAGAAACTCAAAATAGCCGCGGGTTTAGGTCCAAAAGCGCTGTTCCAAACCGGCGCTGGCTCTCTGGGGTTGGCTCTGGAGAAGGACTGGGCTGGACTGGGCATGTTCGGCCCCAGCTCCCTGATACCTGCGGCTCACCTGGCTCTTTACCGCACGGCAGTGGGACAAAGACTTCTACACTTCACCTGAAAATAGACAACAAAGACAAAAAGTTGGAGCTTGGGAAACGTAGTCATTTCTTAGAGCGGTTCTGCTTAGTAAAAAATGTATTCTGTAGCTATCAACATATCCCTGCCTATTTATAATTACATTTTTTTGTGCCCAACAAAAATGCAACTATAAGAAAGATAGAGCTGTGTATCATGTTGTCCACACTGCTCTGGGGGTTCATTGCACATTCCATAATAATAAATATAATAGAGATTTTAAAATATGAACTACTGGAGTTATTATTCACACGAAAGCATTTGATCACTATTGTGTGTTAGATAAACTTTACCAGTTTATCCGGCAGGAGTTGTTCCGTCAGCTAATGATATAAATATCAAATATAAAATGTATATTTCTATAGCCTACATAATAAACTAAAGCGACAGTTAAACATTAGGTTACTCTTAACACTGGGAGTCATTTTGAAGGACAGGGTTGTCAAAAATCTGTCATGAGCTATTTTCATTCTTCATTAATTCATCTCTCGTTATATACAATTGTGCTCAAAAGTTTACATACCCTTTTAATCTTTTGCCCATTTTTCATAGAATATGAATGATAACACAAAAATCTTTCTTTCCACTCATGGTTAGTGGTTGTGCGAAGTAATTTATTGTCGAAGAACTGAGTTTACTCTTGGAATTATATTGAAACTACTCAAATGTCCCTGATCTAATCTTTACATGACCTTCAACAACTGCCAGGGAAATTGTTCAGGAGCAAAGAAAAACTCACTTCAGCTGAAATACAGGACTCTCTGACAAAATTGGACTCTCTGAAAAAATGGATTTGTTTCAAGATGCACAATATGTTTTGATCAGGGGGCATTTGGTTAGTTTCTAGTTGAAAAGTGTGAACAAACCGTTTTTTTTTTTAACAATAAATGGCTTCAAGCAACCACTAACCATGAGTGAATAAAGGTTTTTGTGTTATTCATATTCTATGAAATGCATAAATGAGCACAACTGTACATATGTAAGAAAACACAGAGTACAGGATAAAGGAATGCACATCTAAAAATGATTTGTGAGCAGAATCAAGGAACATGAATTTGGAAACTACATTGTACTCTCAAACTACTCTCAAAGGATGACGGTGGCTTGATTCAATCCATCAAACATTAAAAATATTCTGTAATTAATTGCATTTTCAGTTAAAGGCACTATACCTGATTTTTTAATTACAAACAATGAAAGTGGGAGCGAGTAAATTCAATTGATAGTTGTGGTCCAAACACATTCCTAACTTCCTAACGTATTGCCAAAATCCCAAAAAAGAGTTTTTCAGAGATTTCACAACTAGCGGGGTCACTTTTTTGGGTCCCTGCCACAGAAATGTCAGAAAAGTAGCCTGTAAACTCATTAAATTGATATGAAATGCTTAATATTTAGAAGCCCAGTTTTACGTATTTCCACAAATATGAGTTTACAATATACTAAAGGAGGACTAAACAAATTTCATTCCTCTTCCAGGTAAAAATCAGGTATAGTGCCTTTAATGCAACCTGGTAGGTGGTACAAGTCTCATGCGACATAGGAAAATACATACATACATACTAATTTTAATTGACTTCAACTATTAATTTGATTAAACATGTGAATTATTCATTTTGATCAAATGTTTATGGTGTATTCTTTGGAAATCTCTGAAATTTCTTGTTGTTTTATATTCGATCAGTGTTACTACATTATCACTAAAACATAAATCAGACACTCAACAAATTTAAGTATTTTCACCAAGTCCTTTGTATGTACAGCTTTGCATTGTCTTGTTCCTGTGTAAAAAGACTACCAGAAGTAATTGACTCTGGTATTTACTCACTTAAGTGTAGCACAGTCCCACTCCTCAGTCTATTCCCACCACTAAACCATATAATACTTTCTCTAATCATCTCATAGTTTGGCCTCATTAGCTTAAGCACGTAGGTACCAGCTCGTCATTAGCACTTTCAGTTTGGATTTGAACACCTCTTTCTGAAACACTGCATCTCCAGAACCCATTTACTCGGAAATCTTTGAAGTGACATTTGTCGTGTGTGACAGACCAAACCATATTCGTATAAGTGGTATTTAGGGTTTAAGTATAGTATAGACTCGAGTGACACGACTTAACACTTAATACAGATCCATGTCTTGCTGGGTGGCCCGGGTCAAACGCAACAAATCTACTTATTCATCCAAATCTCTCTCTAACTTGCATTGCGCTCTAAAACCACATCCTCAAATGACTTAATTACAGCTGTGCAATAATTGAGGACCATATTTCTTCAAATGTAATATTTCTGTCAACCTGAATGTGCCGTTAAATTGGGCACAGCTCGTCTAATGTCCCGTAACTTTGTGGTCTCATAGTAAGTGTTTTGTCCTATTAACACACAACATATGCCTTTCTCTCTAACATTTTGTCAACTCGAAAAGGTCTGTTGCCATTAGCACATATTTCACAGTCCATTTGCTCTCCTCCATTTTGAAATTAGACCCGACGTTGGGCTGATAGTGAGGTTATTATTGCCGCCAATTTCCCAGTAATGCCCTTATCTAGTTTCTGTTGTGAAAGTGAAAGGGGAAGGATCACAGCTCATTTGGAGCCTGAACTGCCAAACGGGGTTTCTGAAAGCATAAAAAGGTACTTTAGTTTTGACTGCCTCTGTGTTTGTGATTTCAGTGTTTACAGATTGCCATTTCCCTTCATTCTTGAGTGATTGAGGTTTATTGAGCAAAAGAGGAATCAACAACAACAAAACGACAACAACAACAGTGTAATGACCTGCAAGGCGACAAAGCTTTTCCATATGCTCAATAGGAGTAGGAAGAAGTCAACACTTACTCCTACCCCTTCTTCCAAGTCACAGTTACAGTGCAGTACTGTCAATTTGAGCTAATATTGATAAGCCATTTGATTCCTGTACTGTTGAGTTTAGGTACTAGACATTTTGGAGGGTTACTAGTGGCGCATTCACGATAATCATAATGAAATGTATTATTTCGTTTCATCATCTGCATATTTATTGAATATGTAACTTTTGTACATTTGTTTAAAGTGGTGGCCTTTGGTGCAAAACTTTAAATCCTCATTTAAACTGTTCCATAAATCATCTCCGCATCTTGAGACATTTGTTTTAAGGTTGTGCCGGGTCGCCGTTTCTTAAAATTCTGTTTGCATCTTAAATAGTAGTTTCCTTCTCGGTCACTGAACATGTTTTGTATGTTTTCTGGAAGTATTTTGTATTCGAGTTTTAGTAGTTTGGATTTCAAGAACACCACGTTCGATGTTTGATGGAGAACTCTTTTTTCTGTAGTTTAAATAGTGGTTCGATGTTTGACTTGTATGTGTTGCCCCAGACTGCAACTCCATAACTGATGTAGGGTAGGATCAATGAATTATAGATAATATATAGGCACTTGTAATCAAGCAGGTGTTTTGCTTTCCCCATTATGGCGACATTTCTGACCAGTTTAGGTCTAATGTTGGTTATGGGATTTCCAGTTCAGCTTGTGAACCAATGTTACCCCCAAGAACTTATACTCGTTCACCTTTTCGATTCTCATGCTGTCTATTGAAAACCAGCAAACCATGTTTTTACCTTGTTCATTTCCGATGTGACTTGATTGAGATTTAGAAATTAAGGGGAGACACTGCGGACAGGTTTTGGGCCAGTGTGCTCTCTTAACGTATAACTTTCACCTGGAAATTATTATTATTATTATTGCACTGATTCAATTAGGGCTGAAACAAGTAATCGATTATTTAAATGGTCATCTATTTTAGTAATTGATTCATCGTTTCTAAACACATTGGTTATAGAAGGTTTAATGCAAATATTTCAGCTCTGATCGTTCCAAATATGAGATAAATATCAGACCATAATCTAATCAGAGCAGAATGAGGACTCTCGCTCTCTCACTTTCACAATCCCAGACTGAATTTTAGATGTTCTTTGCTTTCAAATGAGGAATGACATGTGAAACTTGTACACAGAGCATCCTACAGACATTACCTTTAGGTTTACTCCATCAAGACGTCATCAAACGACGTCACTTTAGTTTCATGTGGGAAAATTGTAACTTACCACTTTCTCAAAAAATGTTTTCTCACATTGTGGTGACAACATCTCCACTTTAGTAGCTCCTCCAAACTCCAAACTTTCCACTCTTGGACTTAACAATATTTTGAAGTTTTTTTTTCCAATGTTAAATTCCTAGCCTGATTTATTGCATTTTGAACCCAAAAAAACAAGGCAAATTTTGAATTTTTACAGAAAATATCCCAAATCCTCTGAACAAATCTACAGAATATATCCATAAAATAAAACAAAACCATCAATTTAAATCTGGCTATGTCCATGATCTTGATTTCACTGAATATATATGCCCCTCCTCCGACCACCACCTTATCGTGGTGGAGGGGTTTGAGCACCCAAATGATCAAAGGAGCTCTGTTGTCTGGGGCATTATGCTCCTATAGGGTCTCCCATGGCAAACAGGTCCTTGGTGATGGGTCAGACTAAGAGCGGTTCAGAAGCCCCTTATGATGAGACCATCAAGGCCTGTTACGTTGCCCAGAGGTGAAGGAGCGTTGTGGGGCCGTCCTCCCGTGGACACACCACCTGCAGGAGGAGCCATAAGGGACTGGTGCAATGTGATCTGGGCAGCTTGGACTGCTGCCCCCGCGACCTGGCAACAGATAAGCGGAAGAAGATGAATGGATGGATGGATGGATGGATGAATATACATAAAATAATGGAAAACTTGCTAAACTTTTTTTTCCCCTTAAATTTATGTCAGTAATATACAGCAAAAGTTTTTCTTCCTTATTCACCTGCAGTGTCTCGCCTTAATGAAGTTATTTTTATATATTTATTATTAATTATGATAATATATAAATAGTCATGCTGCGTGCAAAAAAAATGTCAAAAAAACCACCACAAAATTTCAAGTATCACTGGTGCCTTAGAGCTGTGGTCCTGAACTTGTAGCTGTGGGACCCACCTTCAACGTGTCACGGCAAATCACAATCCCCCCAAAAATAGGATTTTCAACTTTTACTGAAAATAATTTGCAGTTTGGCCATTTTTAGCACATGCAATAACAAACCACAGACTCTGGGTCCAACTGATTTCATCATTGTTTGTTAATATGTCAAAAATAATCAAAAAATACAATATATTAATAATCGGGTTTGGCAAAGACCCACTTTTGTGTCCTCCTGACCCACCAGTTGAGAACCCCTACTTTAGGGTGCTTCGGATTTTATTTTGTTGTAATTATTTTTTCTCACAACAAACACCCCAATGGCACTTATTCATTTTGAGCTTGCTGAACCAGAACATACATTTTCTCTAAGCTCTATATTCAAAAGGCCTAATTGTGTGCTGGCAAAACAATTCCCTTTAACCAAAATTATACTTGGCTACAATTTGTTATCGGCATGGTGCTTTCTGCTTTAGTCTATACAGCCAGTTCTGAAGTTTAGAGATGAGTTCAAATTTTGGAGGCATAAATGATTGAATGAGCTTCTTAAATACATATTTATGTATTTGTATTATTAAAAGATAACATAAAATCAAAATGAAGTTTGTTCAGAATGAGGTTTGTTTTTCCATATTGACCAGCCTGGTTGAAGAATATGTTTGCATTAAGGGACATAGTACATATTAAACGTTTACCCTGTTGCTTCCACCAATCTTTTATATATCTTTACTTTTCTCACTTAAACATATAGGTTGTGTAATAAAGGACTGGGTCTGATTCCTATCTTCCTCTTTGTGCCTCTTTCTCTGGCTGCTCATGTTACCATAGGCCTCTGAGGGCTCTCCATGCATATAGGTGAAACGTTAGCTCCTAATTGCCCATACGCTAAACGCAGTCAGTGTTACTGTTGTGATTGGCCGGTGTTCATCCTGGGTGTTCCCTGTCGCTCAGCGCGGCTTAAGTGGAAAATCAATTCATTAATTCATCTTGTATCCTGTTTGGATGCAGTCGACTGGAGCCGGCCCCATTTTCTCTGGACATGAGATGGAGTATAGCCTGCATTAGCCGTTCAAGCAGAGCCGAGTGAAGACAGTAGAGTTTAAAATGGTTTTATAATAATTGGAGCCAGTTTGTGATTCAATTTTTACATGCATGATTCTCATGTGTGTTCATTAACATGCTCTGTCCCAACCAAATAAACAATACAAATTAAAGGGGTAAAATTTGTACCGTATCTTTATTCAAAGCAATATTAAAAATGTAAACAAAAATCTCCATTAATCTAATAGTAACCAAGATTTTGCTGCAGAACATTATGACAACAGTCACAACAATCTGCACAATGTCAGATTTAAAAATGCTCACTGTCATGATTTGATTCCTTGTAGTTTAATATTTTGTGAGAATTACACTTATTTTTTTGTTAGTTTTATCAATTAGTACAGTCATTTGTGTCCTTTATCACAGAGGTGATGTCTTTGTCTTTTTAATTGCCTTAACACAATCTACAATCAGGGCAATCTACAATCTCAGCAAATGAACCAGTTGCCTACGGCCCCCTGAGATGCCTTAATTTTTAAAGTAATATCCAAAATGATGATGGCAGTACAACACATAGTTGTCAAGTATCCCGTTTTGGCCGGGAAACTACCTTTCCCTTATTATAACAAAATAATAATACAAAACACTCTCTCTAGACTGAACTCTGTCACTATCCTCATGAGGTTTGTGCGACACCGGGAACAAACCCGGAAAAAACAAACAGCCGCTTAGCTGAAAGTGTCCTGTTTTGGCCGGGAAACTGCTGTACTTTACCTCTAAGGGAACATTTCCCTTTACAGATCCAAAACTTGACAGGTACAGTATGCAACTGTACAGTAAATGACGGCTGTTTTTTTTAGCCCAGCCTAGCTACATTTCTGTTGCCTACATATTAAGATAAAATAAGCCTTTATTGATCTCAGAATGGAGAAATGTACTTTACAACAATGTCATTGTTTAGTTTTTACTGTCTCAAACAGTGGTTCCACTGGGGATGATTTTTCTCAGTCATTTTGAAGAACGGTTGTAAAAAATCTGTTGTGAGCTAATTTTATCCTTCATTAATTAATCTCTCATTATATAACTTTTATGTAAGAAAACACAGAGATAAAAAGAATAAATGATGCAAATAAATGATTTGCGAGCAGAATCATGGAACATGAATTTGGAAACTACAGTGTGTTAAAAGTTGTGTGTAAAATTCTCAAAGGGCGATGATGCTTGATTTTCAATCCTTTAAAGGACAGTCTTCAAAATTTTCTGTCATTGACAGAATTTTCCGTGAATGTAACTCTGGTCGCAATCTTTCTCTTTTTGACAAGTTACTATGCACCAGGGGCACTATTATTAACTTTGTGTCCAATTGGTGCAAATGCCTTGAGGCTCTCATGACTAGTGTTGGGTAACTCATTACAAAAGTAAATAGTTACAGAAATATATTACTTTTTTCAGTAACAGATGAATATCATATATTGAACCAAATACAGTAATATATTAGTCATTACAATTTAAGTAACTCAAGTTACAAGTGCAACTCCCCCCAAATAAGATGCAGCACCAAATCAAGTTGGACACTGACTTAGAAAGAGGCTCGTGTAGCTAATGTCATCAGAATGTGTCCTGCACTTTTGCTCTGTGGCATTATTCTCACAATTTTCAATTCATATTCTGGCAAAAGTAACTCAAATGTAACTCAAAGTAGTGTGACTCAGTTACATGTTTGTGACAGTAATATGTAATACAAACATATTTGATTTTTAAAGCTGTACTAGTAATATAGAATATATTACAATTCTAAAGTAACTTGCCTAACACTGCTCATGACACTTGCACTTGGGGCCCCATGAAGGTCTGGGCCGGCCCGGCCCACAATGTATAAATGAAATTAGTAAAATTAAATTGACCGGTTCTAACTTGGGCCCGACTTAGCTTGACAAGTTCATGTGTTTGGGTGTAATCGAATGTGAATGATGAGATCAAGATTCCTGGTAGTTACTGTTATAATCCTCAGCCTTGTTCACACACCGTGCCTGAAATCCTTCCACATAATTACCATACATTGCTGCCACAGTTCTCGTGCGCAGCCACTAGGTGTAGCAGCCTCCCGTGGGTTGCTGCGTAGCCCTGGCACTTATATTTTCATGAAGTTTTAAATACATTTCAGCACAGTTCAGGTAACACCGGACCCTCTTAGTGAGAAAAGAACTACATGTGATCCTGCTTAGCATCTTACAGCTTGTTAGATAATGTTGTGTTTAATTCCTCATGAGCACTGCTAAATTAAAGATGAAGCTCTTTTGACTTGGTCCATTGTGGTGGCAGCTGTAAATGACATGAGGTGTGGGAAGCATTTCAGTGTGTTGGAAGGCCAGAAGTGTATAGCACCTCATTCTGTAAATTCTACGGGAAGATCGGGTTACAGCTAAGCCTAAAATTATTCAACGTTTAGCCTGGGACAACTACCACGCAGTCAAAGCCAAAGTAGTGAAGACATTGTTGGCAAGGGATAGGACTGTGTGGAAAAGGCTTAGGACTCTTTGTTAATAATAATGATAAAAAAAATCCTTCTAACTTGAAACTACAGGAGGTCTATCCCAAAAGAGGGTTGTCTATAGCAGTGGTTCAACATATAACATGACTCTTTATTGAAAACAGCTTGTAAATAAAGGTCTAATTGCAAAGTATATGTAAATCCATGTTGTCACAATAGATTTCTTTTTTGCTTGATTTTATTATAAATAGCAAAAGCTTGTGAAAGTGGGCGTTCCAGAATTCTTTACATGTAACTTTGGGGGGCGTGGCCTGAAAAGTACATCATTAAACATATTGTAGTCTTCCATTTAACTGAGATCGACACATTTTTTGCAAACTCGGCCTGAACAAAAAAATGCAAAAAGTGCAAAGGTTCAATTTTAGTTCCATTTTAGCCTTGTTTTAGTCCTGATTTAGTGTTTTTTGAAGCCTATTTTTGACACAATTTGCTGAAAACAAATTAATTCTGATAATCTCGTGGAACATGCCGTGTTGAAACGGTTTAATCAAATATCGCAATAATATTTTATCGCAATATTGCACACCTGTATGTTTTTTTCAATATGGTGCAGCCCTAATTGTCTATGTCAGTAAGAATATACAAGTAAATAGTATTTTCTGAGAATAGTAGAACTCTACAAATGGTTTATATTCAACAAATGATGTGTTTAAAGCTGAAATGTCCTCCCTCTGGATGCGTTTCCTCTAGGTCAGAGGTCTGCAAACTTTTGGATAGAAAGAGACTATTTGACTCCAAAATACTAAATAATTTTGACCAAACCAATTTTAAAGACCCTGATGTTTTTCTTGGTCATGGAACGGAATTGTTTTTTTTTTTTTTTCCCTTCAGTAAACTGCAAAAGAAGACATTTGTGAAAAACACTGCACCGCAATGAAAAAGGCAAGATGTTGTTTATTATTGTGACAGTGACCCCGAAAAGAGTCCTTGAAAGTTGTAAAACATGCTTATAAAGTCGTTACTGTGAAGAACATGTTGGAATTGTGAAGACATTTCTCTATGGGGACAATAAACCTTAATCTTTTATATATCTTTACTTTTCTCTTAGCAGGAATATGCGAGAGAAAAACATCTTAAAACCATCACTGGTCCAAGACTTGTCTGAATGGATGTTGTAGTCTGATAACAAATTTGCTAGTTTTAGCACTAAAATAAAAATATGACTGAATATTAAACTGCTGAACATTGCCCATGCCACACTGTAATAGTAATGAATAAAATACATTGTGCTAATTACAAAAGAAAAAACTTAAACCCAGGTATTTTCACATTAGTATGGGTAAACATGGATGTTATGGATGGATTAAAAAAAGTAATTTCTCCTATGTTTTTATTTGTTTTTGAGTAATTTCAATTTTTGGACAATTTCAATATGGCCGCCAGAGCTGTACATCAGTGTTTCCCAACCAGGGGTACGGGGACCCCTGGGGGTACGCGAGAGCTCAGCAGGGGGTACTTGGAATCATTTCAGATAAAAAATAATTTGTATTTTTGATTATTATGTTCAAAGAAAAGCTATTTTTAAAAAGAATAACTGTATAGAGTGAGAACTTGAGAGTATTTAGTGTCTTTTCACTGATAAATTTGAGTTTTCGTCATTCACTTTCTAACTAATCAGCAAAACCATCGAAGCATGGGGTACTTGGAGTAGAAATGAAAGACCTAAGGGGTACGCAAGACAATAAAGGTTGGGAACCACTGCTGTACATTATTTCCAATGGATTACTATGGCAACGTCTAAGATCTGTGTTTCTAACCCCACCGGTTTCCTTACACAGTAAATATTCCTTACCTTCTAGCAATTTACATGTTAATTATTTTATATCTATGCTCAAGGCTGCGTGTTCTTGCATTTTCGCTGAAGTACAACAGTTCCACTTCTCCCTTGAAACCACTCGCGAGTTTTATAATTAATTATTCGGCACATTAGCCTCAGCGCTGGACAGAAAAAGCGCGGTTCAGGATCACCTCTCCTCTCAAGGCTGCGTGGCTGTAATGTGAGACTGGAATGGTAAGAGTGACTGTAGTGTATATTGTGTTTTGGTCTTAGTCACACGGCTCTGGGGCCAAAGGTGCAAACTATTGACATTTGTGATGTTGGAAGAAGCTATCATTAAAGGACAGGCTTTCATCTCAGCCTTCAAACGCTGCCCACAGGTGCACAACAATCCTGAGTCTGTTCTGCTCTGGACTCAGGTGCTGTGTGATGCATATATTTACCAGGTTGGCAAATTCCGTGAAGTATATTAAAATCCACGTGTCATCGGGTGTAATGTTGCGTGGTTTGGGGAAAAGTGTAAGCATCAGAGTAGATTTTATTGCCATTGTCAGTGGCATGATTCATAAACTAGGATTTTTTTTGGCCCAATCGAGCAATATGGAACATAAAACTTGCCCTCACATTACAGACTTCTATCTGTAGAAGTGTCCCGATGGGCCGATGGCACAGATTAGAAGCCTTGCCTCCCTCAGTCTACCCCAGGGCAGCAATAATACAATACACTAAGAAAGCATCTTTGAGTGTCCAGAAAGTGCTATACAAAACCAATGCATTATTATTATTATTTCAGTTTGAGCAGGTGCCAATACACCTTTATGGGAGAGAAACAGTTTTTGAAAGAAATTTCCAAATGTTGTACTTGATCAGTATAGTGATTGGATTCACAAACCTTCCATATTATTCTTATGGCTGAAAGTCCTTTCTACTGGCCAACATCAGATGCATGTTTTTGAATATTGTCTCACTTTCAGACACCTTTAAGAAAATATAATTCGACCTTAGTTCATATGCGCTGACACAGAATTGTACTTTGCAACAGTTTTTGTTTCATGTGGATTGGCCCTAACCTTGCGCTGCAGGGTGAATTGTCGCGAGATCTGAATTTTCAGTCTCACAACAAATCCATTTTGAGAGGCTCCAACTGATAGCAGCAGTGGTTCGGGCCAATGACATGCCTGCTGTGTGGCTGGACAGTCAGTAGTCGGAGATATTTGCTAAAGTCGTTGGTCATATAAGGCTATTCAAAGGAAAATCGATTCAAAACGATGAATTCGTAGGCAAAAATTCTTCAGTCTTCATCTGTACTCTGTAGTTGAAGTGTAGGACGTTTCGATCTTACTCCAAAGATCGTCATCAGCTACTGAAGGTCTGGAGCACGCTGTGGGTATATAAAGCTAGTGAACCAGCAGGAGGAGTCGGCCTCTAGGCCCCTCCTCTCAGTGCTAAAGGTAAAGTACTTAACGAGGGTCCATTGTCTGCCCTGAGCTACTCTCTAAGTCGTTGATGGCCTACGATGCCTACGATGGACAACTCCTGTACGACTGAGAACCTACACAAAAAACGATGAATTGTTTTTTTAAACCCAGCCCTAGTGTGGATAGTGTGGACATAACCACCTAGTGCAAATACAGCACTATACGTTGTGTTCACATGAATCATATTTTAAAATGTAGGTGGTGGGCAGCTGAAAATGATTTGATTGTAACTTGATTTATGGCTAACATCTCTGTAATTACTGGGCTTTTACACATGAAACAAACACTAGCACAAGTTGAATGTCTTCTCTGTCAGCACGTATGGACTAAGATCTAATTATTTTATCATAAAGATGTTCAAAAGTGGTGACAATATTAAAACACGTGCGTGATTTCTGTCAAATTAAAAAACTTTCATAGATCCAAACACTATGAAATAATGATCATATTCAACAATAGTGGATATTTTGTATTGGCACTTGTCCTCCAACTGAAATTATGACAGCACCTATTGGACGCTTCTGTTTTTAAATTCCAGATTCAGTTTCATGTGTCTTTTTGCAGCGTGTCCAGGAGGTTTAGCATTTGAGAGAGGACTGCAAATTTATAAGAAACTACAGGAACACCATGGACACAGGGTATTTTGTTGTGTGCGTATAGGACTGCCTGAACAATTGCAGACTTTGTGACTGTGCAGACATAATCAGAAAATATGTGTGAGGAAATCCTGAATGACCTCGGACTGTATATTGTTTTGCTGTCAGAGACATAATGTAACTTTGATCCTTTCCCCTTCACCCCCAACCCCCCCGTAAAGCCGCATTATGTAATAACTATTTGAAATATAATATCATTTTCACTTCATTGTGTATTAAAAAGGTATTTTGTAATAAACTCTCTCCTTACTACGCATTTTCTTGTACTGTAAAATTATTACACTGCAAATATAACTATTTTTTTCTGGTCACTAGTGTTTTTTTTTTTGGCTGGTCCTAGGTCACGTCTCAACACAGTCAGACTCTGAGCGCCTGGCTGATACATGCATCTCATTAACTCGTGGACAATCAGGATGTGAGAGTTAGAAAGAGATTTTGCTAGTTGAGTCAACTTTCACTTTTTGAAATCGTAGATAAATCCGTTTATGCAACTTCAAGTGCTTCTACATGATTAACAAATGATGAGGAAATAAGTCACCCCGTAGCTGACATTTGACATTATTATTATTATTTTTTTTAAGTCTATGCAATTTTTGAATGGGATTTGTACTTCCGGCAGCAGCACCGACTGTGATGCTCCAAAGGTTGCATTCATGTGACATCACAACATTCAAAAGAGCCTATAGTTTAAATTGAGGTGGAGGGCAGCTGGAAATCCCATGACAGTAACTATGGTAACTGTCAAAATGCAGATGTCTAGTCTTAGTTTATTGCCAATTTCTCTGTAATTCCTGGGCGAATAGTATTCAAAAGCATATGCATGATGTTGGCCAGTAGGAAGGACTTTGATCCATGAGAATAATATAGCAGCTTTGTGAACCCCCCCGTCCTTGAACCGCCACCTTATTAAGTGGTTTGAGCACCTGAATGATCCTAGGAGCTCTGTTTTCTGGGGCATTATGCTCCTGGTAGGGTCTGCCATGGGTGACAGGTCAGACTAAGAGCGGTTCAGAAGCCCCTTATGATGAAACCATCAAGGACAGTTACGTTGCCCAGAGGTGAAGGAGCGTCCTCCTGTGGACACACCACCTGCAGGAGATAGATTATTAATCCCCCTTAGGAGAAATTCGGGTGTCCAGCAGCAAGCACAGTCACACAAAATAATCACACATACATAAATAAGTAAAACAAAAATATATAGGATAAAAGTTACTAGCAATAGTAATGAAGTGCACATGTTGAATTCAGTTCATTTATTGATCAGTTTGTCCAGCCGGTTACTGTCCCTTGTGGTCATACTGCCGCCCCAACAGACAATCCCAAAGAAAGCAGCACTTAAAGGACTGATGCAATGTGATCCGGGCAGCTTGGACTGCTGCAAGGGATAAGCGGAAGAAGATTGATGGATTTGTGAGTCCAATCACTATCAAATAATGATCAGAAAAAAAACATTTGGAAATTTCAAAAGCTTCTCTCCCATAGAGTTGTATTGGCACTGCCCTCCAACTGTAATACCAGGGTTTCCGCGTGGCATTAAAAAGCATTAAAAGTCATTCAATGAATTGTGTCAAAAATAAGGCCTTAAATGTCATGAAAAAGCATTAAATAGAAAAACTGGCATTAAATCAAAAGTTCCTGGAAAATAATGACATTGTTCAACTAATTTTACTGCAGAAGTTTGGCAAAAATCCCAAAATAGAGTCTAGACTGCTGTTTGGGAAGAAATGATACACTATTTCTGTTCAAAAGTTGTCAGTTGTATCAAAATTTTTATTGAATATGGCAATTAATATTGAATACGCACCAATTTGAGGCATTTCTGGCATTAAAAATGTAGTATTTTGGCATTTAAATGGCCTGAAATTTGATTTGCTGATACCCCACAAACCCTAAATACAATAACGTGAACACACACTATGGAAAGAGCATAACAACTGTTTTTGGACAGTTTTTTTAGTTGAAAAATCTGATCTAATTAAGTTTGTTAAATAATTGCCACTATGCCCCAGTGTGTAGCCATCACATTAAGAACATGTCCTCACCGGCTTCCTCTTGTCCTCATCAGTTCATTTGGAAAGCCTCTCTTAGATATGGTGTCATGCTGTTGTGTTGTCATATACTCTGTGAGGAAACCTGATCCATCCAAACATGCCCTGTCTCTCTCTCTCTCTCTCTCTCTCTCCCCTCTCTCTCTCTCTCCCCTCTCTCGCTCCCTCTCTCCCTCAGCACACGCCGCCCTCGACCTCTGCTGATCCTACCTCCAGCGGTTTCTGCCTTTTGTTCATCTCTTTCAGCTGGTTTTCAACACACGTCTCCCTCAGTCAGGACGGCCCGAATGACGTGACCCACTTTTGGCACAAAAGCACACCTAAAAGCTAGAGCTCTTGAGGTTTAAAAGGTATAGAAAGAGTCCTGCAGGTTTGTTAAAGTTGTGTGCTTTTGTTTGTTTTTTAACGATCTAGGTCAGTGAAGGCAACACGGGGCAGAGAGAACATATGTCTGCACCAAATTCAGGGGATTAACAGAACAAATGTGCTCCCGTTTCTCCTACACTCTGTTTTTGTCTACTTTGTCTATTTTTAGACACTTCACAAACTGTTTCCCTGGAATAGCCGGTCCTCCCTCCATCCTTCCTACCTTAGTTACCCTCCTAGGCTCTACTGTAGTCTGACTATTTTGGGTTTCGAGGTTATACTATAGGTGGGGTGCAGGAGTCAGTTTTCAGAATTGATTAAATATTTTCAATTCACTGAAAGGGGGAAAGCCTTGAACCTGATCACATGACTATCACTCCCGCACAATGGCACTAAATGAACTAACTAACTAAATGGGTAGCGCTTTATAATGAGAGCACATGAGTTAATGCATGATTCATAATGAATGTATGCATGACTTCATCATGAATTAACATGAGTTCATTACTTTTCATGATGAAATACTCATTAACACAGTTAATCATGATCATGATGAATTATTTTCACATACAGATGAGGGAAAGCACAAACCTTTATATAAACTTCAAAACAAAATCAAACTCATCATTAGTTCATCATGAGTTCATCATGAATGTGCCCCTTAAATTAAAGCAACACTGTGATAGCTCGCCATTCCTTTCCAAGTAGCTCACTAAAGGCTTTCTACATTTCTACATACGCTTTATGAGTCAAATTTTAGATGCATTTTTGTTGTTCTGATCAAAACATCTCCAAACATTTAGGTGAATATACCAAAGTATAAACCAGAAACTATCAGTCCTAGAGGCCTAGTTACACGTGTTTCTTTGAAGTATAAGTAGCTCGCTGCCATTTTTGTGATGCAAAAGTAGCTCACAAGGTAAAAAAGGTTGGAGACCCATTGGAGTCATTAAATAAATGACAAAAATAAGTTCAATGTAGACATGTTTTACTAAATATTGTAAATGAGGTATATCCGGCCTAATATGTGGTATATTCTAAACTTCTTTGAGCAACTTGGTGAATATATTATATTAGATAGAAAGATATCAAGAAAACTTCTAGGACTGAATTGATTTGTCTAGTTGAGTTGTCTAGTCTAGTAATGTCAGAAAAGAAATTAATGTTTCTTGATTATGAGTCTTGAATGTTAATATTGGCTCTCTTCTGTTTGTAATTCTTCATTAAAACACAGTAAAACATATTTTACTTAAAGTGATCACAGCTGTAACACTTTAGTCTACGGGGCATAATAAATCCATAATGAACTCATGATGAGTTTGATTGTGCTCTTACAGTTTATACAAAGGTTTGTGCTTTCCTCTGTCTGCGTCTTCTGTGCAAAGAATTCATCAGGATCATGATTAATTACTACTATTAAATTATTATGATTATTGTTTTTTTTCTTCCTGTTATGGACGCAACTTAGAGGACTCTTCTTCTCTCAATGGATCGAAATGCATAATTACAATCACATAAAATTGCAAGAAAGCAGATCAACTCAATCAGTAAAACATAAATATAATCAATCATGAATTACTTAAAAAACGAAGAGCTAAAAAGAACAGTTTTCCTGCCAGACTGTTTAGCTGCATGAAACTGAAACGCTGCCTCACCATGTTTAGTCCTGACTCTGTCCCTGAGGTCCTCATAGCTGGAGGTGGTTCATACGGCTCGAACATGTCAGAGATGTACTTTGGTGCTAGACCATGAAGAGACATGAGCAGAGCTGTTTTAAAGGCTATTCTCTGAGCGACTGGAAGCACTTCTGCAATCTTAACCATTCTTGTGTAAACTACATGATTTGTGGTTTTATGGTGAGGCCTATGTTATTGACTAATGTGCTATAATTTGATCCTTTTTTCATTAGGGCATCATATCACTCACGTCTTCAATATTAAATCCTTTTTTTTGTTTTGTAAAGAGACACTCAAAGACTGTCCGCTTGCATCCGAATGAAAGTATTCCAGTTACATCCTTACAATGCCTTTTGGGATAGTTGTACCCACATCAGAGTCTCTTAATAACAATGGCCTTTTGTTGCTGTAGCATTTGTGTAGTGTCTATATTTCCCCCCCCCTCCCAACAGATCTGTGCGCCTGCTCCGTCTCCTGAGAACTTGTGACTCATCAATCTCCCCCATGGCCTGCTTTTTGCACCAATGTAGACCAAACCCTCCAACACTTTCTGGTAACTTAATAACATAGACGCAGACATGAGATATGCGCCGATATACAGTCAAAGCACAAAGGCCGATTCTCACAAACACATGCGATGGAGATTGGGTTGCACAAACACTCAAGACTACGGTAATGTGAGACGTGGTAAATATGAGAAAAAGTCACAGCGGTGATTCTTCTAAGGGCTTACCTGTTCCCATGTCTTTTAATCTGGAAATATTGAGGTCAGCGTGTCTAGTGTACGCTCTTCCGTAGTAGGGCTGACTACGTCATTGCAATGATTTACTAAACCATCCAAATCCAAACTCATCTGTTTAGACAAGCCTTCTCACTGTGACCATGTCAGTGCGTTACTTGAAATTTGAACTTAAATCGCAAGCAATTTGTTTTTCTAATTCAAATTTGTCAAACAAATACCTAAACAGGACAAAAACAAGGCTAAATGGATCCAAATTGGTTTGGTGCACGATGTGGATATAGGCTACGCTAGTTCCTCTGACCTGAAGTTGTGAAGCTAACGGCTAATGGTAATCTAATGAATTATAACATTGAAAATAGGGCCACAAATGTGAAGTAATCTGCATAAGTATCATCTTGTCCATGGTTTTCATTGTATTTAGGTATTTACTTTAATTTAAATTTGATTGCACGTTTGCCTTTACCTTCACCACGGAATGTTTTGAAACTATGATTAATCCAACAGGTCGAAACTAATCTCCATAGGAAATGAATAAGACAGGACATACTGGCCCCCACAGTTTCAGGTCAGAACTAGCACAGCCATTTTGTGCACCAATTAAGAAAATCATGACATAAAACTGAAATTACCAAAGGTTTAGGTTTATTAGGCTGTGTTTGCAACAAATGTGTAAGTCTTGGAAAGATATAAGATCTCAGTGATTTTATAATAGCTTGTGGGTTCTAGCACTATAGATATTGCATCCCTAGATTTTGCGATAACAATAATTTGGCAAAATTGTGCTGCCCCATTCCATGTAAATAGTCTATCGAGCAGAGGCGGGCAAATGGGTGCGTACCTATAGTATGTTCCCCGGTACTGATGTTCTGTTTCCCCGTTTCTAAGGACGGGGGAACAGTCTCCACAGCTCGGGTTTGGGGAACATTGGACCTTCCAGACTCGGACTAGTGCCACTGTTCCCCTGTGTGCTCACTCTGATCATGCTCTGATCCCACATCCAGATCACAGCCGCTGTTTCTTGTGCTTCTTTGTGGTCTGACATCCTCAGTCCTGACCCCAATCCTAATCCTAACCTTAACCCCCAATTTTAGCCCTAAACCTAACCTTAAGACCCATGAGATAATAACGCCTAACCTTAAGGACCCAGGAGAAAATAGCGATGATACACAGCTGGGGAACATCGGTACCTCTGGCGCATAAAGGTGCCGCTGTTCCCCGATGCTCCCTGATGCTCCCTGATGTTCACGGGGAACATACAGTAGGTACCGGGGAACATCGGGCTGGCTCCAGGAAAACTAAGGCCCAGGGCCCAAATGTGGCCTGCATAGCTCTTCAGTCTGGCCCACAAAACATACATGACCAAGCCAAATATGCACTTGCATCAAAAGGTGTCATATAGAGCGAATCTTATTTGAACACCTTTTGGTCCTCATGTGTAACGTTCTGAAAGCAATAAATTAAAAGCCATTCATCTTCAATCAAAATACATTTTATGGCGGTATTGTTGCTTTTGTATGATGGTTATTCACAAAACATATTGCTGTCTACACAGCTCTCTGTACAGTAAGTGCAGCCAGTCTGTCTGTTTCCCACAATAGAAAAGAGTAGAGAGTTACGCATGTATGGCTTAGGTACTTTGGTACCTTTGTGCTGATTTAATGACAGCCCTTTGGGACCTAGATGTTTTGTTTTGCTTTTGCTTTTCATGCTTTACAAACATAAGAGATGTTTGTACAGTTTATTTACAGAGAGACGCTAAGAGACTATCTTTATTCTATTTTATTTTATTGTTACTATTATTACTATTACCTGTTGTTTTTGCTTCTTTGATGACACTTTTCCTGACTTTGTGCACCCCCTTGTGTGATACTGTCCTAAGAGCTGTTGTGACAAGTAAATTTCTCCATTGTGAGATCAATAAAAAACTATCTTATCTTATCTTATCTTTACCGCTTCTGCCCCACTGTCTCAAAAAGTCACATACCAGGTGTAGCCTACTACTTGACTCAAGGACGTTCTGTAACATTGAAAGTCTAACTAATCCGATTTATTCATAAAGCTAATAATGACTTTGTCTAACCTGGGTAAATGTTGGATATAATGTATGGTTCAGGTCAAGGTATCAAATCAGTATGTATTAGATGATATAATATCTATAGAAACCACAAAACTGTATGTGCTTGTTGACTAATATACTGGTCTGTAGTTCAATGGTGCAGACTTCCACATGAGATAATTAAAGATTAACATGAAGATAACCACCCATCTTCACTTCCTCTACTCACCGCCTTCCCTGATGTGAGCAAATGATTTTTATTCATTGTACATAAGAGACATGATTCACTCACTGACAGCATTTCTCCATAGAACAAATATGGGAAATTGTCATTTCAATTACCATTTTCTCAAAATGCATTTTTCTCAAATTGTGGCGACTATCTCCACTTTAGTAGCTCCTTCAGACACCACATTTTCCAGTCTTGATCTTAGCAATATTTTTGAAGGTTTTTCAAAGGGATTTTTCAATATTTAATTCCTATTTAATGAGGTTTGAAGCCTAAAAAAGGGCAGATTTATTCAGTAACAAAATATCCAAAATCCCCTCAGAACATGTTTTTTACTAATATATCATGAAAATTAAAGTATACATTTAAACCTAAGCTCTATCCATTATTTAGACTTTGCAACCACAAATATATAGGCAATTTTGTCTATTTTTGTGCATATTTTTATATGAACACATAAAAACAGGGTTAGGGTTAGCAACTAATTTTGTCCCGATTCATGTGCAGTGTCTCGCCTTAAGAGCAGTACCAAAGTAGTATTTTTGAGGATCTGTGTAACAGGGTGCAAGGCTGGTGTTTTTACGTGTGTTTTTAACTTTTTATTGCATGGATTGTTTGATTTTAATTCACACCTTGTTCCCCATGTTAGCCCCTCACGTGTTTGTTTTAACCCAGTGGTCCCCAACCACCGGGCCGCAGCCAGGTACCGGTCTGTGACACATTTGCCACCGGGCCGCACAGAAACAGTAAATAATCTCCGATATCCAAATTCTCCAATTGAACTTTTGCCTGTCCATCCTGATACGCTAGCTTTCCCAGTAGATATAAAACCCCTGATAGAAAGTCGCCATAGACATTATTCTACTGCAGTTGGAGAATATCCAGTTATATTATACAGTATATCTGCGGTGTGATCCTTGACGGCTGGACAGGGGCTTGAACCGTTTGGACTTCCACGTTGCTCCTCTACGTTCACATTGAAATGAATCTTCTTTTTGAATTTTTTTCATAACATAAAAAGTGAACTCACAAAAGCACTAAATCAGGGAGACAAAGTATCACTCGAAAATAAATTGGACCATGCAGAACGAAGGAGTTTGTTATCTGTTGTGCATGGATCAACCAATCACAGATCTGCAGTGTCCGGCACGTTGCCGTATAGTGACATTTGGGAGGAAGCGCACGTCTCCGGTTTTACTCCAAATCCGTAGCCCCCACGTGGCCACTGATTGGCTGCCAGGTACGTTCTACGGTGAGGGGAGGAGTCGATGGCCGACCATAAACCAGGCTTCAACCAGGCTTTATGCTCGTGCAGCCGGCCACGCCCACCAAATTGCCATACGCCTGGAGGGGGGTCGAACCATTCGGGCTTCTACGTTGCACAATGCAGAACGAAGGAGTTTGTTATCTGTTGGGCATGGATCAACCAATCACAGAGCTGCAGTGCCCGGCATGACCATAAACCAGGCTCCGCTTCCTGTAAAGCCTGGTTTATGGTCATCCGTCGACTCCTCAGCGTAGGACGTACCTGGCAGCCAATCAGTGAGCTCGTGGGGGCTACGGATTCGGAGAAAAAACTGAGACGTGCGCCTCCTCCCAAAGGTCACTATACGGCAACGTGCCGGACACTGCAGCTCTGTGAGTTGATCCATGCCCAACAGATAACAAACTCCTTCGTTCTGCATTGTCCTATTTATTTTCGTGTGATACTTTGTTTCCCTGATTTAGTGCTTTTTTGCGTTCACTCTTTACGTTCAATTCAAAAATTCTAAAAGAACATTCATTTCAATGTGATGTAGAGGAGCAACGTAGAAGACCGAACGTTTCAACCCCCCTCCAGCCGTACGGCAATTTGGTGGGCATGGCCGGCTGCACGAGCATAAACCAGGCTTTAGAAATAAGCATGCAAGATAGCGCCCCCAAGAGAAAGAACGTTCATTTAAACAGACAACTGGAGTCTTACTTAAACTTTGTCGCTACAGTACAGGTGCCCTTTATGCACCAAGTTTTGTCTGCATAATATGTGGATAGAGGTAAACAAACAAACGCGGCAATGGAGCCTTCTTCAAAACTGCATCGGCACATGGAGATTAAACACTCTGGATTAAAATATAAACCTTTGGAGTTTTTGACAGAAGAAAAAACGTGACCAAGAAGAACCAAAGCAATAACCAGCCCAGGGCTCTGCGTTTGGTGAGTTTTATTTGTCATGCACTAAACTTATTTTCGCTGTGTTTATCTGCCACATGTGACCGGTCCATGAAAATATTCCAGACATTAAACCGGTCCGTGGTGGGAAAAAGATTGGGGACCGCTGTTTTGATCTATCTCTGCTGGTGCGCAATTACGCGCACCTGTGTTTTGGCGCAAAAGGGGGGAGCACAGAGGATAGGAGGAAGGCAGCGCACAGGGGAGAGGCAGAAAGGAGGCACGTTAGGGCCGTCATGGCGGTGGCCCAGGATGACGGTGGCCCAGGATGACATGACTATAGCGCAGCACGTATTGGGGAGGTGCGGGCCAATGCGACGGAAAGGACCCGAGGACGGTGGAAGCAACGGCGGGTGTCACCCGCTGTGGGAGCCCCAGGCGCTGGAGGCAGGGAGCACGCGGCCGTGGAGGAAGAGGACGGGTACCCCGCTGGCCCCCCCTGTGCTCTGTGACGTCGGTGCTCCTGGGCCTGCACCCGGATGACCCTCAGTCCTTCGGAGGATCCACGCCGGCCGCCCCCTTCCCGAAGAGAAGACTAACGTGACTGACTTGCATCCTTTTTCCCCTTCCATACTTTTTACTCATTTTTAATTCCTTCATCTTTTAAGCCTTTTAATCGTAGATTTGGACATTTTAATTGTAATAAAAATGTATTTATCATTTTTACCCATTTTTAGTCTTTATTGGTTGCATATTTTAAAAAGCTCTAATTTGAAAACTGTGACATCTGCACTATAGTGGAGAAGTATTTTTACTTTTAAAATTTTGCTCCACTACATTTTAAAAGAGGTTACTTCGCACATCTCTGCAGTGAGAGGTGCGTTGGAGTGGGTGCACACAAGCTGGCCACATGTTAAAGAATATAGTGACACCCGCACACTGTCAAACTTGCAAAAACACCAGTGATTTATTTATAGAGTGCCAACGTTTCGGCCACTGGCCTTCCTCAGGCAAATGCATCATTCATTATTTCTATATATTTCTGTAAATGCTCCAAAGAAATAGTATAAAATTGGCAGCATATTATGTCCCCTTTAAAACCCTTATGCAGACCAGAGCAGCAGGGAGCCAGGCCACCTTCTTGTAATTATTTTGCTACCTTTTTAAAACCATTAAAACCATTTCTCATTAGAGTAAACCTGGGGCCATTAACAGTAATAAAATGACTGTTAATGGCCCCCTTTGACCACCACTGTCTGGAGCAGATCACATTCTCATTCTATTTGTTGTTGTTTTAATCAATGACACACGGAAACAACACTTATACCTCCATTTTCCATTTAATGCCTGTTATACATAAGTTTGTCTTTTTGTCTGAATCATCCCATTATTCGTGCGTCTCATGCTTCAACCTGGATAAAGGGATAGAATAAATGTGGGCACGATATGAAAGGATTTCCTCTGTTATAAAACAGATGGATTTAGTCTCTTTTTGGGATTTACTAAATGACACGAGCATGCAATAACTATTAAATATCAAGGCTCCATGTGAGTGCTTTGTCCATTAAGAGCAGCACAGTTTCAAGACCTTTATTTAGTGATTCAAATGTATTCAACTTTGTATATGTTTGATAGTTATAATTTAACAAACAATTCATAATTTATTGTTCAGCTTTGTGGTTCATGTTATTACCACACAGCTGGCATTATTAGGTCTGTGCATTGGCTTTCAGTTTTCATAACTTTGTTTGCTCTGAAGTTGATTTGGAGAAACATGTTATTAGCCTCTGATTCTCATTGTCATCTCGATGCCAAATTTTTTCACCTATTCGCCTGCAGTGTCTCGCCGTCCTATATAGACCAGGGGAGTCCCAGTCCTCATCCTCACATACCAGACTGTTCCGAGGCTTGGGGGGATTGTTCAGTCGCTGACTCCATGAACTTTGACTTCTCATTTGAGATCCCAGTGGGCTCAGAGCAAAGGGAATGTATTTAGCTAAAGACCTTTGTGTCTGGTGGTTTTATTGTATGTCTGAGGGGCGCAGATGTGTGCTGTTGATTTGGTTAGAGCAGTGTAAGTAGATCATAGAAAGGAAGACATATTATGTGCTACAACAGTTCACAAGGCTTTACATTGGATTAAGTTGTTTTTCTGTGTATGTTTGGCTGCAAAGAATTGGCCCTTCATGGGATTAATAAAGGCTTTTCTCTGATTATGATTCTGAAATACGCTCTGAATTGTTAATACAGTTGAATAGTGTACATCTTGTACAATTCTCTGGTTAAAATTGAGGGACAGTAGTGTAATGGCATGTTATCTTGAATCTTGTCATGAAGATACTTCAGAGTGGAATGATTATTAGCTTAGGTTGTCATTGCAAGAACATAGACACAAATTATTACAAGAAAAAGGTTCCAAATGCAGATAAAACAACAGTAATCTTCTGATAGAAAGAGGCCTTAGTTTGTTTGGTTGCCGGCTGGACTCGAGGTTTCTAACTACAACCTTTGCCAATTAAAGGTAGGGTATATACTGTAAGATTTGAAATGAAGGCAAGGTAAACTTTATCGTCCCTGAGACAGTGCCACATTAGCTGCATTACATAAGTAAACCAAAAAACACACACAACAATCATTCCTCAATCATAAATAAAACACAAATGTTTGCGACATCAGTTACTGGTGGACAGCACCGTTCAACCGTTTAAGTTCTTAGTTCTGCATAGCCACCACATTATTTTAGAAGGTTTATAAGTAAATACAAATTTACAAAATGCATGAATTCATCCTTTTTACATTGAAGAGGACAAAATTATTACTTTATAAACATTACCCATCTTTGTCCCAAATGTTCAATTCAACATTCAACAATTTCTTTGACTAAAATCAGTATGTAGTACAATATAATGTATACTAAGCAAATCTGCCCCCAGTCCAGACCTACTGTAATTACTACTGCAGGCTTCCATTAAAGCTCAGTTACTGAATTCTGGATGAATTTGGATCTTTTACATGAGATGAGGCCTGTTCATATACAGGGTGTCCATAAAGTCTCTTAACAATTAAAAAAAAAAGTGTTTAGGCAGGTGATAAGATATCTCAACCATTTGTTCTAAGTTTGTAATCACATTGAAATTGTGAATTCAAAAGTGAATGTGTGGAATCATGTGCAATTGAATCATTGGTTAATTTATCGTCCACGAGGCATCAATTACTGCAAATGTTTAACTTGACCTTTTGACTGAATATGTGGCACCAACTGAATGACCTTCAACCAAACATCATTTTTCAGCAGATGGTGCACCAACACATTGGGGACTGCATGTTCGTCAGTTCCTCAATCAAACATTTCCAGACCTGTGGACTAGAAGTGATGGGCCAATTCTTTGGCCTCCCACGTTCACCAGATATCACTCCCCTGGACTTCTTTCTATGGGGTTATGTTAAAGATATCGTGTATGGAACAAAGATACGGGACATTACTGACTTGAAGCAAAAGATTTCTCATGTAATTGACACCATTGATGAGGCTCTACAGCGAACATGGCAAGAAATGGAGTACCGTCTTGATGTGCTTCGTGCAACTAATGTATTAAACTAATGGTGCCCATATAGAGGTGTATTAAACTAATTATGCCTACATAGGGGTGTATTAAACTAATGGTGCCCCTATAGAGGTGTATTAAACTAATGGTGC
>OMNZ01109294.1:27566-49489 GCA_900303255.1 Lesueurigobius sanzi | reverse complement strand
GTCCTATTTAGTCCAGGGTAATCATGCTTTTGTTCTGTCCCTGCTTTAGTCTGGTTTACTTCTTGATTTAGTCCAGATTCAGTCCATGATATTGTCAGATTTTAGACCTGGTTTAGACCTAGTTTTCTCCTGGTTTAGTCCTGGTTTAATCCAGATTCAGTCTGTGTTATTGTCAGATTTTAGACCTGGTTTAGACCTGGTTTAGACCTAGTTTTCTCCTGGTTTAGTCCTGGTTTAATCCAGATTCAGTCCATGATATTGTCCGATTTTAGATCTGGTTTAGACCTAGTTTTCTCCTGGTTTAGTTCTGGTTTAATCCAGATTCATTCCGTGATATTGTCAGACTTTAGACCTGGTTTAGTTCTGGTTTAATCAAGATTCAGTCCGTGATATTGTCAGACTTTAGACCTGGTTTAGTCCTGGTTTAATCCAAACACAGTCCGCGATATTGTCTGATTTTAGACCTGGTTTAGCCCTAGTTTTCTCCTGGTTTAGTTCTGGTTTAATCCAGATTCATTCCGTGATGTTGTCAGACTTTAGACCTGGTTTAGTCCTGGTTTAATCCAGATACAGTCCGCGATATTGTCTGATTTTAGACCTGGTTTAGCCCTAGTTTTCTCCTGGTTTAGTTCTGGTTTAATCCAGATTCATTCTGTGATATTGTCAGACTTTAGACCTGGTTTAGTTCTGGTTTACTCCTGGTTTAGTCCTGGTTTAATCCAGATTCAGTCCGTGATGTTGTCTGATTTTAGACCTGGTTTAGTCCTGGTTTAATCCAGATTCAGTCCATGATGTTGTCAGACTTTAGACCTGGTTTAGTCCTGGTTTAATCCAGATACAGTCCACGATATTGTCTGATTTTAGACCTGGTTTAGCCCTAGTTTTCTCCTGTTTAGTCCTGGTTTAGTTCTGGTTTAATCCAGATTCAGTCCGCGATATTGTCTGATTTTAGACCTGGTTTAGCCCTAGTTTTCTCCGGGTTTAGTCCTGGTTTAATCCAGATTCAGTCCATGATGTTGTCAGATTTTAGATCTGGTTTAGACCTAGTTTTCTCCTGAGAAAGATCGTCATGGAGATCAGATCACATTTCAATTTTCATCACCATATCGCCCAGCCCCACCACATACCCTTTCCACGTGCAGAGATCCACAACAATAAACCCCTGGTCCTCATATGCATTGATGTGGTGAAAAATATTGAAAGCTGAAGTCCGAAACTTGTGCGTGCTCAAGTATTCACCTGGGCTTTTAGTAGCGAGATGAAACCAGGTCTTCAAGATAAAAGACAAAGGCATAACAGAATAGTCTAGTTTAAAAATAGTCTGACACTAATGCACTGCACTTACGCCCATGCTCTCGTTGGATTCGAAGCAGTCCATGTAGTTGGCTCCTCGAATGCTCCAAGATGACAAGAATTTAAGCAAGTTGATCTTTACTGGTTGCTCAACAAATATGAAGTAGTTGTCTGTCATGCCGAAACTGAAAAGATTTGTTGAAAATGGATGACACAAATTAATTATTATCATTGTTAAGCCTTCCTATCATATTTAGTTTGTGTACCTGTGAACATATGAAGGCTTTAATCTCTCACTACTTGGGAGTTGCACCACTACTTCGGATTTCTCAATGGGATCTGATTTGTCTTGAAAAACATAGTTAAATTGCCTTACTTTGAACTATAGTAAATCTTTCCCAAATGATTGTATCGTATTCTGCATCAACCTTTTTGTAGACTTGGGATTTTGACAATATTGTAAGCCAGACTCATGTTCTTGCCGAAGCAGTTTCCAATGTTGTAGAGCGTCCCGTCAGCTTCTATGTGAGGGTGGGCGGTCACTCCGTTCACAGACATATACTTGCACAGGTCCACCTGAAACACAGTGAGTAACGGAGTAGTCCATGTACAGTGTCGGACCGTGTTGTGCTATTTACCTTCTTTAAAGTCTCCAGTGAATCAGGGTCAACTTTAGTAATGAAGTTTGTCTCTGTGCAAGCGTAGAAATCCTCGCCAACTGGATAGATGTTAACCATACAATTGTCGGTAACTTCAATGCCTTTGAAATATGTAAAGAATCTGGAAAAGATAAGCATGCAAATCCTTTTTAATGTGTCGTAAATGTTTTGCCGGGCAGGGGATGGGTCAGATGTTTTTTACTGTGGACAAACAGAACATCAATCAACAATCATTTTCAAATCAAATCTCAAATGTGGGCATACCTGGAGAATATATTTTTGCATGGGTCAGGATAGGCTGCTGTGCCAAACTCTGTAATGACCACTCGCTTCTCGGTCATATTTCGAACATATGCATCCGTTTTGATAAACCTGATGATTTCAAATTCAATGTCAAATACTAGAAAATGTACACAATTTGGACTTCCATATCTTCACAATAACTCACTCAAACTGATATGATAAACATTAAAATTGACACAGTATGACCCCATCTAACAGACGTTCCGTGGCAAACGGCCGCACTCACTTTCATCTATTTATCTCACTAAAAAGAACTAAAATGATTCCAATCTTTGTCAAGTGGACGTCATTTGTTGATTTCATATGAAATTACCAAAATGTCATTATCTTGTCGTCAAGCCTCAGGAAAAACTTAATCTAATTCAATAAAATGCAATCATTTCACAAAGTAGAAGCTTCTGTTTGGACTTACTTTCTGTAATATGTCACCTGACCATTCTTTAGATCAAACTTGTGAATCATTGCTTGTCCATCAAACAGGTGATGAAAAGGTTCACTTCCGATCTCAAAAAGACCTGGACCCATCCTCAGCAGACTGCCCCCGAGCCATGACGGGATACTGCCTGAAAACAACCAGGGTTGGGGCTCATTCCAAAAGTAACTAGTTACATAGATATTACTTTTTTCAATAACTGAGGAATATAATATATTACTTAAACAAAATACAGTAATATATTAGTCATTACAATTTAAGTAACTCAAGTTACAAGTGCAACTCCCCCCAAATAAGATGCAGCACCAAAACAAGTTGGACACTGATGAAGAAAGAGGCTCGTGTAGCCAACGTCATCAAAACAAAACACTACACTTTTCTTCTGTGGCATTATCATTATTTTCAGTTTATATTTTGCCAAATGTAACTCAAAGCAGTTACACTTTTTGCAACAGTAATATGTAATACAAACATATTACATTTTTAGAGCTGTAACTAGTAATATAGAATATATTACAATAACTTGCCCAACACTCAAAACAAAACAAAACAAATGATCACATACTTATGTAATACATATTACTGATACTTCGTGAAGTCAATAAAGGAACTTTGCTTGGCCCTCAGTAACAATTAACACAAGTGTTGTGATTATTAGTCACTTTTTTCATACCAGTGACTTTAGCCACAATGGGTTCATTGAGCTCCTCCACAGATTCAAAAATCTTCCTGTAGCCCGCAGCAGGATGCTCCACACTTTAAGACAAATTAAACCAGAATCAACCAAATGAGCAGGTTACGCAGGTAACTTTGAGAGAAGAAATGCATTCCCCTCAACTTGCAACAACGTATCCAATAGTCATTTTCATGCTGATCAGACCACAGCCTTGTACTTCTAAATGATGTTATATAAGAAGATACACATAGTTGAATGTCTACTCACCGACTGACCATGCTGTTGGATGTTGGCTGTACCCTCTGATTTCCTGTGCTGTGGGATGGAAAGAAGTAGCCCTCCTCACAGTCTCTCCTCCCCCTCCATTGCCAGTCTTCTCTGGTTTCGTGCCCCTCTCGCAGCCCTCCTCCTCCTGCCATGGCCAAAGCCAAACAAGCCATCTTTGTTTGGGCTTTCCCCCAGTCTCACGCAAAAAAACACTCAAAACAAACTTGCTACATATATTGATCATCGAAAGAATTATAATTGTTTAATAGAAACATTTTGGCCATTTTGTAATTATCTTGATTGAGGAGGATTTTGTCTCCATTTCTAAACTATTCCAGCTTTAATTACTTCCAGACAGTTCTGAGAGAAGTATGTGAGCTAGTTAACTGTGGGGGGAGAAACACACCAGTCACAGTCGGATGATTAACTAGATGTATGCTTTGTCCTGTGTGTCATAATGATAAATGAATAAAGGGAATTTCATTTTCTTTCACGAATGCAGCTCAACACATTTTAGAACACAAGGAATTAAGGTCCTATTGAAGTTTGAACAAACAAAAAGTAGAAAACAAACTTCAAACCACAAAAGTCCCATTTCAAATACTACTAAACACATTTATTTCCCAGAATGTTGCATAGTAAACAAAGTAAATGTCCTGAATAATGTCAAAACACTGTTATTATGAGAAATGTAACATGATGTACTTCATATTCACACAGTATGAAAAAAAAGGGAACAATTTCAACTGTACTGGGCTATGCATCTTTCAGAGTTTTATACCAATGTATAACTAGATTCTGGAGTGTAAAACCCCCTTATCATATGACTATTAAATAATTATAAATAAAACATTTTTAGAACAACAACCTTAATGACCATAAAATAGTCTAAATGAGTGCAAACCATTTTACGCGTAATGGCAATACAACAAAAATGTTCTACTTCAAAAAGTAATCAGATAAGCAGAAATCAAAAAAGACAACAACATGAGCCATGAAGGCGACTGCAAAATAAACATCTGAATAATTTACTAAATATTACAAAAGCTTTAAAACATCTATTATCTCCCAATAGTATTTTTTGTTAATTAAAAAAAAAAAAGCAAGTACACAAAATTGCATATAGATTAAAATGACACACATAAGTATATCCACGACGGATGAGTGAAATAACTGCCTGTACAAATGTAATTTACTGAAATCTAAACAAAAAACTACCTTCATCACACTCGGTGCGTGTCATGTTTGGTCGGGCTGGCTCACATCGATAGCTACAGACCAAACTAAGAACCAACAAGTCCCCTTAGAATCGTACGGTCCGATCTGCATTCTGAGTGGTTCCGAGATATTTAGGTTTAAAGTTTTGACCGCTCTTAGAACTTAATGGAAATGGGTAATATGTTAATGAATGCTTATAAATAACTAAAAAATGCACCAAAATCTACTAAAAAAAATGGATATATGGTACAGAATGGGTCCAGAAAAAAGAATATGTGAATATAGAACCTTACAATTCAAAGGGGGACGAAGTGTGGACACTTTCTGTCATGCTATAACTCAAATGTCAAATGATGTCCTTCCATTACCATTTCAGTGCTGGTCTGTACAAAAACAACAGTTCAATTCCTAAAAACTTTGGTCTTCTTGATGTTCAGGAGTGGAGGTTTAATCTTTGGCTTGCGCTCTTGGGCAGTTGAGGGGACACGGCGACTGTAGATGTCGGGGTATTGCTTCTGAAACTGAAAGCAAACAGAATTTTATTTGACTCAACTCATCATAAACATACTTTTAAAATAATGTTTTAACCACTTTGAATGCCTTTTGTTGCCGTATAGTGGTGTAATAGCAATGGAAGATTGGAAATTTTTGGATCACAAAAAAGAAAATAGAAATAATAATAATAAGAAATAATAGAAATCCATTATATGCCAATATTACACTTTAAAAAATGAACTTGTGTGATGAATTGAGTATTGACCGAAAAGGTTTAAATCGCTATCAACAACGTCACCACTAGATGCCACCAAGAGACCACACACACGCACACACACTACAGTGGAAAATACATGTTAAATCCTTTTAATGTGATTCTCACATAAAACACATGCTTTTACATACTGTATATCTCTTCAGTATAGGCAGAAGTATCTTCTTACCTGTTTTAGCTTTTTGCGCCTGTCCTTCTCACTTATATTTTGGTCAGTCAGCAGTATTTCCAGTAACTCCTCCATGGCATGCTGTGAGGACTCTACCTTCTGCTGTTCAAACTCTGCACCGCTAATCTGACGACAGAAGGCATAAATGGGCAGAGGTACACAAACCTCTTCTCCTACTGCATCACCAGCCAGGCCAACAGGGACCTGAGAAAAAGATAACACAATAAACAATTTAAACACGCAATCTTGGATAGATATTGTTAAACATTAGGCTACAACAGTTACAGAGATAGCTGCCCAAAATAGAGTATGTACCTGTGATGTGCGCAGATATTGAATATGGTCCCCAATAGCACTGAGCAAGTACTCTGGAACAGAAAGGATGCTTTGTTGATGGTCCATAAAAAACGACACCAATCTGGTCGCCAAGAGCTCATCCAAATCACATTCCTCTGCACTGCCAAGTACACAGCCTGAGAATGTGTGGACCATCTAGGAAAAAGAGGTTGTTATTATAACCAACTCCTTAAGACACATCAAGAGCAGACAGATGTACTTGTCCTCACCAGTGTGCGAGTGCCTATGGCAGGGTGAAGGCGGGGCATGTCCACATTCTGGCTGATCCGCGACATCATTCTCATCAGCAGTTGTAGCTTACGGCGGGACGTGGGTGGCAACAGGAGTGTGCACAGCTGTAGGGCTTCGATGGCTACCCGTTCACAGTGAGGCTGTAGAAGGCCTACATAAACATGGTCAAACAGTTGTAATGAGATATGACAGAGCATGAAAAGACCAGGTTAGCTTGTACTCTGGTCACATTCATCCATAAATTACACATACAACAATGAGTATGATTATGGATGAATGGATGGATTTAATACACAAGGAAGGTAAGGACGATTTTAAGATAATTAAAGCGTTTACATTTCTAAATGGCAGGACAAGCCCCAAACACTATAGTCTACTACAGCCAAGAGTCATTCCTCAAGGCTGTAATTTATCTAGCATGTTTTTATTTACCAATTGATACACTGAGTAACACATAAAAAAAAAGGTTGTAGCCCATTTGTGAGCAACTGTGAGAGCACTGCTATGACAAAACATTCAGCATGCTGGTGGTTAGGTAGTTAGATGATGTTAGTATGATTAGACAAACTCGGGCAAAGACAGATAAACAAAGGGTCTTACTGTTCTCACATTTGGATTGGGGGGGCTGGGAATGGCTGGCAGGTGCATAGACAGATCGTTTGAACAGTGACAGAGGGTGTGATGGCTTGGACACATCCAGTGAGCTGATGCAGCGGCGTGGGAGAGAGGGAGCTCGAGGGGTCTGCAGATTGGAGGTACTGGAGGCAGGTCGGGGTCCTGTTGCAATGGAGGACCCATGTGCTTTGGCAAGAGCGGGAGAGGTGAAAGCAGGACAGGAGGGCAAGAAGAAGGGGGTTTGCTGGGCAGCTGGAGTGTTCACGTTAAGACAGCTGGCTGCTCGTGTTGAAAACCTGCTCTCTTTAGCTTCCTCCTCTGCGGTTTCCACAACAATATCCAAACAACTTCCCACACTGCGAGGCCTCAAGTTGCGCATCCTCTGAGCTGATCTAAGGCCTTTCATAGAAGCTAGGGATAGTCTTTTTCTGGAATGTGCTTCAGGGGCACTTTCCGAGGTGCCAGGAGTAGAGTTGCATGCAAGGTCTGAGCAACTACTGGGTGTTGCAAGTGAAGAACCTTCATTCTTTAGGTTAGAGTTAGATGCCAGGCTGTCACTGGACTGAAAAAGTTTTTTCTGACCCGAGTCACTTAAAATGGTCTCCAAGGAGCAACTTCGGGTCCAGGGTCTTAAAGACTCTGTGGTGCTTAAGTTCATACAGCTTCCTCCTAGCTGAGCATTAGCTAGGCCGCCAGCAGCTTCTTTATGGGCAGACTGTCGAGTCTGCAGCGTCACACCAAGCACCTCTCTCATTGGGGATTCAGTCTCATCACATCCTCCTTGCCTGATTAGTGACAAGAGGAGACATTCTGTGGACTGAAATGATGTCTTGGCTGGAGGAGGCAATGAGGGGAGATCATGCTTCTTCCGTTTTCCAAGTTGATGAGTAGAAGGTGCCGCAACATAACCGCAAAACACTGGAAGCACAGTGGATGAGACAAAAGAAGAAAGACGGATAGCAGGCAGGGTGTCAGTGCAAGCAGACAGGGTAGGGGAGGGAGAAAGTTTGGTTAGTGCAAACTTTAAAGTCATAAAAAATAGGCAGCACAAACACCAAAACACACACAAGAAGCTACTAGTTTCTGTTAGGAATCCACCAACAAAAGGGACCAAAACCTCAGTTAGGGGTTGCAATATACAGTACTTAAATTATTATAAATATGCAGAACCAAATATAGAAAAAATGTAAAAGTAAAAGAGGAAATAGTCTACCTACCCAAAACATTGATAAACAATTCATACAGCTCAAATGTGAGCAACGGCTGTGGAAGACTGTAGAAGTAGTCAGACACAGTTTTAAAGACATCCCTCTCAAAGCCTGGATAGGATGGCTGAGCACTGTCATACTTTGGCCCTATCAGGAAACAAGGCACAATGCATTACCATGATATACTTGCATTCAGTGAGCTTTGAATGAGTGGATACTACTTACAATTGGCCAGGCTTTTCATCGCAGACAAAACCCAATGTGGGAGGTCATCTACAAAAATGAAATGTAATGTAACAAAAATGTATTTGTTCTAGTAATTGAGTATTGGATAAACATACTTGTTTTGTCATCCAGTGTAACCACTCCGTGTTTGTTGACTTTGGTCATATTATGGATAATGTTTTGTGGATTCACAGAGCGGTGATCCAATACTTCATCGAGTGATGCAACACCCAGGATCCTCTGTAAACTAGAGCACAGAGAAAAAAGTGTTCCACAGTCAGGGTTTTACACAGTCTTATTCAGTGATAATTTTAGAAATTAAACTTTACTGGGTCAAAGTGACATCTTTCCAGATCTCATTTTCATCTTCCACAGTCAGCTCTCGCCTCTGTGATGTGTGCTCTGTTCCATCTCCTTCTGTTTGGAGAGCAGGATCCACATTTTCCTAAAATTTACAGCATATTTAAAATGATATAAAGGAAGATATGAAGCTTCATAAGTTCACTGTTATGAAATAGATTCATTTTGAGATCGATTGAAATGGTGAAGAAATAATTACTGTATTTTACCTGCGTGTCTTTATCCTGTTTCTTTATTGCTCTGAACTTAAAGAATCCATCTTTGTCTCTGAGAGAGATTTTTTTCTTGGCTGAGCCCGGGGCTGATCTTGGGACTTGCAATGGACATGGGATGGGTTTCAGGGTTGAAGTAGAAGGGAATCTGAAACAAAGTACGTATATCATTTACATAGTTCAAAAGCTCAACCTTTAACCGTTAACTAATGCCAGTCCAATTTACTGCGTCATACATTCAAGTGAATTACCTGTAAAGCACATTGTTGTCCTCCAGGTCCTCACTTCCCCAACGACCCTTAATGTCTTCAATCACATGGTTCTTCAAAAGCTTCTTCAAAAGCTGCACAGTCTGTTGTCTAGTCACATCAGGACCAAAATTGCTGTTGTTACGTAGAAGTTGATGTAGCCAGTCCACAGCAGCAGTGGCAGTGAAGCATGAAGAATGATGTCTGAAATGCTGTCTGTGTTTCTTTAGGGGCATACCAGCACGAAAGAGACGGGTCACCTCATTCCACTAGACAGCATAAAGGAGAAGATGTTAAAAGTACTGTAAATATGTACCATTATTGAAAATTGTAAAGAACCCTAGGACATAAATAAACAAACTACTCTGTATTATACAAATGATTAAAACACAGAAGACATACAGCATTGTCTGTGAACATCATCTATATTGGGTCTAAATTGAAAGTGTTTGTGTTGCCATCCACCATTCAAACCAAAGGGGTCGTCTCCCATTCATCACACAAAAGTATTTGGAAATAAACTATTGTGACACACAGGCCTATATCTACAGCTTAGTCACCAGTCAATGCATTTAGTCGTTTTTTAGTTAGATTACCCACATTTTAATGCTCAAAGTGTAACAATGCTAGATAAAGATCAATCTAGAGTCGCACACCGTATTAAAACCCTGCTTTCAGCAAACACGACATAAAAATGAAGCCCCTGTCTGACCTGCATCAGTTGGATTGTAGGTCTGTCTCGTAGTGGCTAGACCATGACAATACTAGCCAACTTACCAGTTTTGTGGCTCGATAAGGTCCCGGTGTTATAACGTGTGAACTCATCTTCAATCAATTCAGTCAAATATCGCTAGAGTTTTAAAGTAACCTGCTGAAATCTAACCATCGCTCAAATACAACTCCGTGGGTGCTCAGATGGGCACTATACGTCCCCCTCAAAGAAGCACAAATCGCGTCTGTTCTCCGTCTGTTCAAAATTACGAGCCCGGCTGCTCTGCAACGCGATTGGACGCCAACACAGTCACGTGTCACAGAAAACAGGAAACGTAACGACGCAAACACTAGTTTTTATTTTTATTCGGGCTATGTCGAAACAGCGTTAACAAATGTGGTCTCATTCTGAATAGAAAACAAAATAAGTACGGGGGATTCTTCACACAGTCTGGTACCGAACAGACAGATAGTGGCAAAGGTTAAGTCTATGCACAAAAGCTACGTACATTTTCAATAGGCCTACTACTGAGAGGGTTGGGCCGACACCACCCCCTTTAACATGCAAATATTTAACAACAGTAGTCACCTATAAATCATTGAGGGGTGGATTCTTAGTGTTAACAATAGGCACACAGATCTACATTGCAAGGGTATAAAGATGGCACTCCACCATGGCAACATAGCCAAATGAGTACTTGTCTGTATCGTCACTTTTCGATTTGACAGTCTGGGGAATGTTGAGGGTTCCTTTTAGAAAGAAAATAATGCATGTGCACACCCTCCATTTACTAACGCAGGCAGTAGTCTAGTAAATAGCAAAAGCAGATATCTCTGTTTTGAATTGTTTGCAACATTGTTTTAATTTTTATCTAGGTTACAGGTGACACCAGTAAAACTAAACTTGAATGAATTTGATCAAGTGACTCTGATACATTTCTGATACACTTAAAACAGATCTGGCCATTAAAAACACTGCTACACAAAGAGAAAATTACAAGCATCCGTTGACTTTTGTAAATTGGACTTCTGTTTTTTTGCAAATTAACTCTTCAAATAATAAGGCTAAACTCCAGTAATAAATAAATAATTACGCTACAGAAAAAAATTATAGTTTTTTTAATGACACAGAAGTAAATAATGTACAAGTGCAAGAGGTTTTATTTTGTTAACATAACGAGCACAAAAACAAGGCATGACAAGAGAATGAATGAAAACAGACATTTAAATCAGATCTTGTTGAATGCTGCAACATCAACGCTCTGGACCTGAAAGGCATAAAATATTACATAGTAAAAATTCATTTCAAGATACACAGTCACATTTGATTTATTTGGTTTATTTTCCTACCAAGACGTGTCTATTTATTTGGTTAATAATAAACATGTTTGTTCTTGATAAATTGCATTGCACTAGTATAAAGTACTTACGAAATCCTCAAATTTGGTTATTTCTTCCTCCAACAAGTCCGTTCCAACCTTGTCGTCTTCCACCACGCAAGCAATTTGAAGCTTTTTGATACCGTAGCCTACAGGAACCAGCTTGGATGTACCCCATAAGAGACCATCCACTTGCACCGAGCGTACACACTCTTCAAGTTTCGCCATGTCCGTTTCATCGTCCCACTAAAACACACATCAACCATTTAGTCAGCTACATAATACAGAGGAGCGTGCAAAATTCAGCTCAAACAAAACCAAGCACTTACAGGTTTGACATCAAGTAGGATCGAAGACTTTGCGATGATGGTGGGCTTCTTTGCTTTTCTCTCTGCGTATTCCTTTAACCTCTGTTGTTTGAGCTGGTCTTCCTCCTCATCATCTTCATCACTGCCGAAGAGGTCAAAATCGTCGTCAACGTCGTCGTCCTCTTTAGCATCAGCCGTGCTGCTCCTCTGCTCAACAGTAGTGCCCTACAATGACAAATTGTAGATTATTTATGCCAATTTACATGCCATTTTTAAAACAGCTTGAATAAACTAAACTTACATTTGTGTAAGGGACAGGGATAGTGGGAGCTGGAGTGACAGGGGCAGGAGATTTCTCTAGAACCCCTACTCGACATTCCAGTTTAGAAAGTGCTGCTCTGAGGTCTTCCACCACTAGTAAAATAACACAACATAACAATTATAAGCAATGATGTGCTGCTAAAACCACAGCTGGCAAGGCACTCAAGTGAAGATTGAACTTGCACTCTGGTAGCAGTGTATGTTTCATATACAATTTAAATTGATGATGAAATATAAACAAAAATTGCCAGTAAAAAGCAAAAATTAAACTTAATATACCATGAATATAAGAGAGTCAATAATAAACATGAAACACTCAGCAAACAGGCCTACCTTTGTATAGGCTCTCATTTTCATGCTCCAGATTTTTGATGCGAGAGATAATTTCAGTTTGATCTGTTGCGTTATTGCTGTTAGTACTTGGAGTCTGCAAAAACAACATGGACTAGTCAGGCGGCCATAATAAAGACAAGCGGTTTTATTTTAAGACCAAAGTCAAACAAACAACAAATTGCCAGATTGGGAATGTGCCCTTGAGATTATGAAAAACACACACCAAGAGTAAATGCGTGTCAGAAGAATAACCAAAACTTCATATTAACAAATTATTGCATGAACTTGTTATATTTCCAAAATGTTCTTCATGCTGGAAAGTGAGAATGGTTAAAAACTGCATTGCAGGATTTCATGCTTCTAAAACAATCTGGCACAGCACTTACTGACTGCTCATGTCTCAGGGCAGGCTGACTCAGTGCGTTCTTCAGCTAAGAGAGTGTGGGATTTCTTTAAATTTAGGGGTAGGAAATAAGCATAGAGCAGCATTAAATAAAATGCATGATATATCAGCAAATTGGCATAATGTCACATGGATCAAATAGAAATTTGATTTATATCGTCAGCCGCATTAAAAATAATAATCTGACTGCTCATTTATGTTATGCATCGACTACATTCTACCAAAAAAAATCTACTTACTCCAGCTAAAGACTTCTGGATGTT
Source organism: Lesueurigobius sanzi (assembly GCA_900303255.1). Classification (NCBI taxonomy): domain Eukaryota; kingdom Metazoa; phylum Chordata; class Actinopteri; order Gobiiformes; family Gobiidae; genus Lesueurigobius; species Lesueurigobius sanzi. The sequence goes on along the minus strand of OMNZ01109294.1, from coordinate 36,528 downwards.
CTCCCTGGCTCTGGCAATGTCTTTGAGAATAGAATTGGCACCAACATCCTATAAAGAAGTTACATTTTATTAATTCTGAAAAAGTAAAGTTATTTTTGGGCTGCATAATAAAAGTGTGAAAAACACACATTATTATTCGTGCATATTTGCCCTTTGAGTGACCTGGTGGCTGGGGATGGTTAGGTGGCGCCTTTACTTTCCATAACAGTGGTGACTAGGGCTGGGTATCGTTCATTTTTTTCTGACACTTGTACTTAAACGATACCTGAACAATACTTTTTCGATACCTATACTAAATTATTTGTCATCTACACAAAAAAGTAAATATCTAGAAAAGTTTAAATGACCCATATTCATCTTATTTATCTAAATTTGAGCTGTTTTGACCAGTTAAGCTTTAGTCGCTCATTTTACCTAATTCTAACCACTTGTTCTAAGGCAGGGGTCTCCAACCTTTTATACCCCGGGAGCTACTTTTGCATAACCAATACGGCAGTGAGCTACGTATGCTGTAACAACATCTATAGGACTGTAGCGTTTCACCAATCTACAGCGCTAAACGTTTGGTTTGTTTATGTTCAAGAATTGTATTTTGTAAAATGGATTGTCTTTGTGTCTTTTTTTTTTTTCATTTTGTTAAAGAACGAGATGAGAAAGTGTGGGTGCAGACAAATAGCATATATGATATTGATAGTTTTAAAATAATCCACGGCAATGGTGGAATCTTTGTGCAGATTTGAGACGTTGGTTATGACAGTGGACCATGAGCACCACGTGGGGAAAAACGTTTCTCAACTGAATTCTCTGAAGCAAAGCATAAGCATATTCAGTGCTTGCATCAACAATTTGTGGGGACATATAAAATATACATTAGATTTTTGCTAAAACCTAGGCCTGCTAGACCGTACATAAGGAATAGTCAAATAAATATCACATAACAAAGAACTATCGCAACAGTATTTATTGGACCCCAGGAAGAATAGTCTCTACTTTGGTAAAGACTAATGGGGATCCTTAAATAAAGAAGTTAAGAAATGTAATTTGTCAGTGGGTAAACCACCACAGATTTTCTCTGTATTTGGATGCGGCCGACTGTTTTTAACTTGCTTTTTTTGCGTTTGACTAGATCGATGTTACTCTACTAAAAAATATTACAATATCTTATTTTCAAATACTGATTAAGACCGGACGTGAAGTTACAATTCAGGAGCGAATAAGAAGAAGGAGGTGTTTCTGTTGATGATAGGACTGCCAACATAAAAATTCAACGCAATACAAGAAAATCACTGTATCCATACTTTGCTATAGTCACCTAAATGTTTGGAGATGATTTGTTCACAAAAAATAGATCGACTCATTGACCTTATGTAGAAATGTAGATGCATCCTGGAGGCCACTCTGATGGAAAATAAAGGCGCTGTGCTTACCACCCATACAGCCACTGGGTCACTTTTTTCACATAATAACTTCCACAATGTACCTTTAAATTAAATTAATGATTGGTTTGGAAATAAACATTACACTTTGAATCGCACAACACAGCTGGTAATAATATGAACACTTCTTACTCCTGCGGTTTGAGATGTACTTGAAGTGCCATTCATCCGTTCATAGAAACGCCTCTCCGCTTCATCATAGCGAGGCTTGTCAAACCAGATCTTCTCCTTAGCCAAAAAGTCTAGCGCACTCATGGTTCTGGAATGAGAAGTAGTTAAAGTAATGAGTTAAAATACTGCATCAGCAAAGTCAATCCACAGTTGGTAAGTAAATAGTACAGGTAATGGAAGACCGCATGCTGCGCAAACAATGCTTAGAAAAAGAAATAACTTAAAAAATATGGATGACCCAATGAAGAGACCACATCAAAATAATGATAATAATGATGTATTTAAACTCATGATAAAAATAACAATTTGCTTAAACAATAGGTGAACACAAACAGAAGAATATAAAAAATGACTTTAAAATAGTTCAGAATAATACAATGGATTGAAAATGAGAAAACAGCAGGAGCAGCTCCATATTGTGACTATTGCCATACTTGTCCCTCGGTGTGGTGTTGGGAGTGACAGGTGAGGCATCAGTGTCTGGTCTGACCCTCCTCTTTGCCACTTTGGCTTCTTCTTTACAGTTACTGTAGAATCGTATCTCAGCTGCATCATACCGACACTTGTCCAGCCACGGCCGCTCACTGTCGGGATGAAGGAAATAGCAGACCCCCGACACTGGCGCCTCCTCTTTGTCCGAGACCTCAGCGGGCTCCTCTTCCTCTTGAATAGGGTGAAGAGCATGGAATACTTCTGCCTTACATTGAGACACTACACGCTTCTCCTCCACCAGGGCCGCCTCCTCCTCCTCTTCCTCATCCTCCTCCTCCTCGACAAGACTCTGGGGGTGGTCGCTGCTCCTGGAGGCGGAGGGGCAAGTGGCTCTCTTGGATGAATTGTTGCTGCACTGATTTTGGTAGAAGGCGGCTTCGGCCCGATCGTACTGCGGTTTCTCCAGCCAAACATCTCGCAGTAGCTCCACGGGAACACGGGGCAGTCCGTTTATCGACTGTCGAGTTGGCGTGGCCGCTTCTTGGGGGACGACAGGCGTAGCTGGAGTAGGGGCAAGGGACTGGTATCCTTCATCGGGCGTCCTGGATGGCGCAGCGCGATCAGGCGGCGCCGGGATGTTCAGAGAGTTTGGAATCGATGGGTGCATGGATTCAACAAAATGGCATTCTGCTTGGTCGAAGGTGCTTTTGTTGACCCACACTGACTGGATTATATGATGGCAAGCAACCTGATCGCTGTGATGGCATGTGGGAGTAGAAGTGGGAGCCGGATTTGAAGCAGAGGATGGAGGATAGTTAGTAGATGCAGACAGGGTGGGCAATGTGACAATGGAGGTGCTGGCTAACCAACACTGGTACAGGCTTTCTGCTCGCTCATAAAGGCTCCGCTCAAACCAGACATTGGCGCACTCGGACTGCAGCTCAGCTAAACCCGCAGAGGACACACAAGACTGGCTGCTCGGTGTTTCTACGTCACGCTTGGTTTTATTCACTTTAACGTCAGGGCCACTTTCGACGTTGGATGTGCGTTTCCTCCGTCTACGGGATTTTGAGCCACAACTCCCATCACCATTGAGGCTTTCTGGAGAGGATGATGAGGTCTCTCCATTACTTTGTCCCGAGTTGGACTTGTTCCTACTTCCTTTAACAGACGGAGCAAAGCGGGGTCGCTCTTCGTGCTCTGACTGCTCCGCCAAAGAGTCATGGTTGATATTCTTAGACATTATTTATGATCTGTTGGTTGAAACAAAAAAAAATTATAGGAGGCTTAAATGGGAGAGCTTGACTACACTTGAAATACAGATCAGGATGCTTACATGCTATTACATAAATAACCAGACAAAATGAAATAAATGAATAATAAACTCAACTGTAATGCAAAATTAACTGCTAAAAATACTGGCAAAAAAAATAAATAATAAAAAATGGTTCATGGCATGCACAAATCATGTTTCAAACAATTGTCTGAAGACTGGTTGGTTGGTTCGAATGGAAATAAACTTGTCAATTTACAATTACAAACACTTGTGTATAAGGATGGGAGTAAATACATTTTGAAAAAACACATTTTACGTGTGTATTGTCATTTCAGGTGTACATTACTGTATATAAAAGGATGCGCATAGCAGATATGACAACTACTACAGGATGAAAAATAATAAAAAATAAAAACAATACATGAATGTTTTACAATATGTAACACTGTGTTAGATCTTTTTTCCAACTTGCTGAAATGTGTTGAAATAAAAACAGACGTGCACAAACATTCTACTCACCTTGGTCTGCTGTTGGGTCCACAACTTTTGTAACATGGAGCAAGGGAGAGAGAGAGTAGAGACTTAGCTGAATATTGGATGGCTGTGTGTGGCTGGTTTGAGGATGTTTCCAAGAACAACTGTATTTAGAATCTCACTTAAAAAAAAAAAAATAATAATAATAATAATTGTATTAATGATAAATAACTGTTGAGTAAGATGGACAGAAGAATTAGCGATGAGAATAGTAAAATGAGCAAAAATCTGGCAACAAAAATCACTGACAGATTTGCGGCGGAGACCCACCCCAGTCAGTGAATGTGATAATCAAACCTCACACTCCCCTTGTATCATGGACAAATGTAAATGAACATAATCAAGAACAAAGTACCTGACAGATTTAAGTTTAATGTAGGCATAAAAAGAACAGTCCTTTTTCAGAGACATGCTGCATGTGACACAGCAATATGTGGCCAACAGCTTTACTGTAGTGTGTGTGTGACAGTACTTGGGTTCCTTTGAGGGCAGTAGAAAGACAATATGGATACAATAATGCAGTATATAGTATAGTCATGACTGATATACACAGATGGACATTTAAGTACTAATGATTCAATATCACAGTAGGAGTTTTATATTCTGTAGAAGAGCTTTTGGGCAGTAGCACAATTTCTCAAGCTATAAAGAGCTGAACTTTGGACATGATAGCAACTGTGTGGTACTTAAATAGTGTTGCACGTCTAACTAATGCTTTTCAGATTACATAATAAACAAAGTATAGCCAGTATGAAGATATTGGCTATAGTTTTGACCTGGATTATCTCAATATCTTATGAAGCAGTCAAGATCAAAACGATGTACATTCCTTGCACAAAGATGTCCTTTTTAAAAGGACTTTGCATCCTTCATCTTGTTCAAGGTCCAACAACTGTCACGATTTTCAGGGGCACTCGCACAAGGTGAAATAAACATGGGTATAGAAGAACTGGAGATGTAATATGCATTAGAGACACACAATGTTAATAATAAAATGGTAAGGCAGTGCTGCTACCCTGTCTAGCATGTCCAGAAGCAGCGCATTAGCCTTACCATTGATATCTGCTACAGCCGGGAAATGAACTAGCTGTTAGCAACATGGGCTAAGGCAGTCGGCGTCACAGCGATGTGCGACAACAAAATAACACTTTCATTTAATTTTAATGTGATTTTTTGGGGGATAATAGTACTAGCATTGAAGTCAAATATGCCGGGCCAGATGCCATCACTTACTGTTGTTTGTTCTGTCGGTGTGGGACCAAGGCCGGTGGATAAAACGCGTGTTTCACCAGTGAGTGGCAACGGGAAGAAGAAGAGGGGGAGGAAGAGGAGGAAGAGGAGGAAGCAAGGAGCGGCGTCGCTCTCTGTAGATCAGTATGATCAGGGGAGAGGCCGGGCTCAAAAGTGAGTTGGGTTACTTTTTTTTAAATCTACAATAGCACATCAAGCATACAATGCAAAAATGTATAAATATGTTTGCACCAATCTCTCATGTTGAAATCTGTATTCAAAAACTCTAACTCACAGTAGACTCAACATACAGTATTCAGTTCATAATCCATTCCTAAACAGAAAAAGGAGACTTGCAGTAAAGGAGTAGTTTAAACTTTATTTGTATTGGTAAGACTTACAAAGAACATGGAATGTGGCTTACTACCATACTGTAAATGGCAACAGATACATTTTGGATAATTATGATGGATCATTATCCCAAAGTCTCTAGGTCTTAATTTTTTTCAAACTGCTATTCTGCATTAATATTTACCAATATATAAAAAAGAAGGAAATAAAGGAGGCTGGTAGGTGTTGTCTGCATATGAAATAACTGTTTGGCTTTTAAGCCTTAAATAAAATAAACAAAACTCAATCACTTCCGAGTTGCTGACTTTTGGCCCAGCTCCCTGGCTCTTTCCGTAGCAGACTCCACAGCGCTCATAGTTGATGCCCTTACACCACCTTGCTCCAAAGTGTGAAGTCCATATATAGTTGTGCCTCCAGGAGTGCAGACCTCAGATCGAAGCTGGGCCGGATGCTTTCCCGAGTCTCGCAACAATCGTCCTGCACCCTGTGACAAAAAGGAGGTTAATCTTATTCACAATAAAATAATGTATACATTATACCGTCTTTTCACTTACGAGAACTGTCTGTGAGGCAATACTGTGGGCTAGGGAACTTGGCATACCCATTTTAATAGCTCCTTCTGCGAGAGCTTCAGCAAACAGATAAACCTGCAGAAAATAACAAATAAATAAAAACATACAACATAAGGTCATGGTCAACTGATTAGTTATATTTACAGTGACACAATCAAAGAATTAAAACACAGCTGAACACACATTTAACTGTTAACACAGTATAAGTTCAAATCTTATGTAGCGCTTTTCCAGATGCTCAAACTCAACAAAAACAATTTTGTGCATTATTCACTGCGGTGACAAGCTACACTTGTAGCCCAAGGCCCCAGCTGCCCTGGGATAGACTGACGGAAGCGTGGCTCCCATTCTGCGCTACCCACTCACTCATACAGTGCAATACAAGCGATGGGTGAAGTTTCTAGCCCAAAGACACAACAAAAGACTGCACCTCTAGGATTTGAACCACCGACTTCTGTTATTGGATAACCCACTATACCATCAGAACCACTGTCGCCCCCAATCTAATGTCGTCAAAGCACTCACAAAGGCCACTCCACTGCCACTGAGTCCTGTGTGGATATCAATCCATGCCTCTGGCCCCTCCTCCACTAAGCCACACCGAAGTAACAAGGAACGAAGAAGAGCTGCATCACTTGGTTTTGCATGTGAGCCCCTTGTGAACAGTAAAGCTCCTTCTTGAACAAGGCATGGGAGGTTAGGCATCAGGCGGATGACAATTGCGTTCTCAGGCAACAGCTGAAAAGAAAATGGATTTATGAAATGCCTATATAGAACATTTGCAAATAATTTCATTGTAAAATACCTCCTCCAATGTTGCCAGGGTTACTCCGGCAGCAACTGACACAATAATGTGTCTATCAGTGACATATTCTGAGATATGATTCAGAACACCTTCAACCAAGTGAGGCTTGACTGCCACAAAAACAATATCAGAACCACACACTACCTCTATGTTAGAATTGGTGACAGAAATTCCCATTTCCTGTCAAGCAGACAAGACAGACCCCTATTAGCAACACAGAAAGTAGAACATACAAAAATGAACATGTAGTTTCAATTTAGATGATAAATGCAAACAAATATAGATGTAGGCCTACGTTTGTGCTCATAAGTTTACATACTAATTTTAGATTTGTTTCAGAGAAAATTAATAACACAAAAACTTTTTTCATTGATAGCTAGTGGTTGTGTGAAGCCATTTATTGTGAAACAATTGGGTTTACTCTTTTAAAGAAATAATGATAATTGAAAGTACCAAAATTACCCTGATCAAAAGTTTACATATACCAGCATGATCTTGGCTTGAAAACAAATACACAAGTTGACAAAAACGGGTTGCAATGACTACTAAGCGTAACGATCGTCACTGGTGATCTGTTTACTTGCAATAAGTGTGTGTATAAAAGGTCTTGTGAAATTTTGGGCTCCTGACAGACCCTTGCATCTTCCATCCAGAGCTGCACTAACATTTCTGGTTTCTGAGTCATGGGGAGAGCAAAAGAATTGTGGTGATTGAACTGCATTAAACAGGAAATAATACATAATAAAAACATGTCCAAGGTACTAGGAATGCCAATAAGCAGAGTTCAAACTCTGATTAAGAAATGGAAAATTAGGGATCCTGTTGAAACCAAACCACGATCAGGTAGACCAACAAAAAATTCAGCAACTTCCAGAAAAATTGTGCGTGATGCAGAAAAAAAAAACTCAAATGACTTCAGCTGAAATTCTCTCTCAAACAAATTGGTGTAGCTGTTACAAGATTCACAATAAGGAGGCATTTGAACAAAAATGGGCTGCATGGTCAAGTTGCAAGAAGAAGCCATTACTAAGTAAATGCCACAAAATATCTCGCTTTATAATGCCAAACAGCACAGAGACAAGCCTCAACATTTCTGGAACAAAGTTATTTGGAGCGATGAGAATTGAACCTTTTGGCCACAACCATAGACATTACATTTGGAGAGGAGTCAACAAGGCCTATGATGAAAGGTGCACCATTCCTACTATACTGTGAAACACAGAGGTGGATCGCAGATGTTTTGGGGATGTGTGAGCTACAAAGGCACAGGACCCCTGGTCAAAATTGATGGCAGAATGAATGAATCATATTATCGAAGAATTCTGGAGGATCATTTGCACATTGCTGCTCATTGAATGCTCTTGGATGTTCTAACATGACAATGATTCAAAACACAAGGCCAAATTGACCGGTCACTGGCTACAGCAGAATGCAGTGAAGATTCTGGAGTGGCCATCTCAGTCTCCTGATCTCAATATCATTGAACCATTGTGGGGAGATCTCAAACGTGCAGTTCAGGCTAGGAATTTACAAGAACTGGAGGCTTTCTGCCAAGAAGAATGGGCAAACTTGCATTAGAGAACGTAAAGAGCCTCATCCACAACTACCACAAAAGACTCTAAGCTGTCATTGATGCTAAAGGGGGCAATACAAGGTAGGTACTGTATATAAGAACTGGAGTATGTCAACTTTTGATCAGGGTCATTTTGGTACTTTCAATTATCATTATTTTTTTTTTGAAAAGAGTAAACACAGTTATTTAACAATAAATGGCTTCACCCAACCACTAGCTATCAGTGAAAAAAAGTTTTGTGTGTCATCGTTCATTTTTTCTGAATAGATCTAAAATTCTGAGTATAAACATTTATGAGCACAACTGTAATTATATTGTATATGACATTAATTTATTACATTAGCATTGATGTTGCGTGAATATTGTGACTACCACAACTATGATTTACTTGAAACCATTTGAATAATTATAAATACCTGAAAGCGTCCAAAGTTTCTATTGGATGGTGCGCTGACATTAATGTTTGCAGGCAAAATATTTCCTAAAGAAAGAAAGACTTTTAGAGAAAGCTAGTTTATCAATAACGTTTTGAAATCTGTTTTATTCATTTACTTGCTTACCACCAGACATTATACCCTTTGC
>OMNZ01109294.1:8933-27546 GCA_900303255.1 Lesueurigobius sanzi | reverse complement strand
TATACCCTTTGCAATGCCAAAAGCCATGTTTCCTGCTCCAACAAAACCAATTTTTAACTGGGAGTCCGTATTGGGGTCCATTTTAATCTGGAAGTCCGCATCAGGGTCCATTTTAATCTGAAACAGAAGAGGGAAAGAATAGAACATTTTTACATAATGCTAATTTACACATATGTTTTGCATACCCACTGTACATGAATCACTTATCTAAATGTGAAAACTATGACTTAGTAATTATAAAAATAAGAGCTCTAAATTCACAATTTTAACTTTCCAGAGCAAATTGCAAAGGCCATAATTAATTTTCTAGTATTGGATAGTGGTAAATTGGCATTACGCTAATGTTACAAGTCAACATTTCTCGTTATTGTTGCTTGTGACCCTAGTGTTTCATGTGGATGTAAAGTTACTGTATTTTGTGATCCTACTGTTCCATATCTTGTATGTGATCCTATGTTGTATGTTTTGTGACATCAACCTGTCTGGACTACAAATCTGACATATTTTAAGTTAATTGAGATGCACCGTCCTTTAAAATGTTCAAAATCTGGAGTATTTGCACAGTAGGACTATGTGGACAAAGGATTTGAGGATTAGGGAATTCTTACAATTAAATTCAGGTTCTGTGTTGTGCTGTCCAGAAGTGACAGAGGAGGAGGAGGATGAGGAGGATGATGTGTCCATGGCAGCATTGAAGGGTCTCCTCCATCGTGATCTCCATCTGAATTCTCTGTTATTTCACCCCTGCGCTCACATGTGACACTGGAGTTGCCCAACGAGTGATTGGACTCCATAATAGAGATCATTGCCTTTTCATACCGTGGCCAACCTTGCATTTTGACAGGTGTTTCACTGTTAGCCTGCCGTTGACATTTGTAATAAGAATTTTTGAGAAATTTCCAGCGGATCTTGAGCTGTTCCTCCGACCTCTGAAACCCAGCAGTTGTCATTCTTCTTTGCGCAAGCCTAAACACTTTCCCATTCCTCGCTTTTCTCCCGTCCAGACAGGCTTTAATGTCCAACTCTTTAAGGATTTCCAAAAAAATCTCGGTTTCTTTAACATCCCAAAAGTATCTCCTTATTTCAGTGTCCTCCATTGTTGTTGTGTGGGAGCACTACGTAAAAATGTAAACCGATTAGGCTAGCCTTGAGCTAACGCTAGCTAGCTAACCAATTGATAGCATTTTAGCAATCGCTAGTGTATAATCTTTGGCCAATCCTTTATTACAACGACGTGTAAGGTATGAGCACGGATGTCAGTATTTGGGTATGTCGGAACTACAGAAAATACAGATTATATCGCGAAGTGATCAAGTGACTTCATTGCACATGTGTTGTGTTGGACAACCATAAAATACACGGAGTGACAGCTTGACGTCCCAACCCACAATCACACCAGCAGGCAGCATTAACGCAACAAGATTTTAATCGGCTGATACCTGTTTTCGATAGATGATTTGTTCTTCGTTTATGTTAGAACAATTTGACACGACCAATATCCGACTCGGGTCGACTCGAGGCAGCTGTCTTTGAGCCACCCAGCATGAGTTTTCGGATTCGCATCCGAACTTTTAGACTCGGCTACGAGTGCGCAATTATGTTGGTACTTACGGTAACAACCCTGCTGTGATCCAAACAAACGTGGACGTATTAAATTATAGTGTAAAAGCATGATGTTTTTAAAATGTGTATACTGTACCTCGGGTGTCTCTCTACAGCATCTATTTTCAGTAGGGGACAGTGATGTGCAGTGGCCGCAGACACACCTGTATAAATGTTATAAAATGTTGTCTTTCTTGACTCTTTTCCTATAATGCCATAATGCTAGTGTACCACTGTGAAACTGGCTCCATCCTGTCCTTCACAACAGTACTGGCTTGAGGCAGTTGTTTAGCCAGAGGCTCGAACTGGTACGGCTGAGGGCCGCTGGCCTCCACAGTCTCTTCCTCCGCGTCTGATGCATAGTCTGAAGGCGAAGTTGGTGGAGAAAAATCCTCCACCTCAAAAGATCTCTCTGTAGCAAAGGTAGAATCGCTTGTCTCATCAATCTCCATGTTCATGTAGTCTATTATTACTCAATGTCAGAATCTCCAAGTTTTTAGATAAAAAATACACGAAAACTTGAGGGCAATGATATGCATTACATTCGAGGGAAAATCATTAAAAAATACTTTATAGCAGCACATGCGGCCGCTCAACTCATTCAGCCAATAGGATTCAGTGGTGATCTTGTTGCGTTTGATTTTAACACCGTCACCGTTAGTGTCGTGGGCGGCTATGGCTGTTCCTTAGCTGAAATTCCCACAACCTTCTCAGTGAACCTGGACACAAAGAATCGAATGCACACTGTTTTTAAGTTTAAATTGCTTGTAATTTTGTTCAGCTGCGTGAGCCGGAGAGACGGATATACAGTTTAGCAGCAGGTAGGTTTTAGCGTTGAAATGGAATAATAAATAATACATGATTTGTGAAGAGGAGGGGCACAGTGCAGTAGACATGTCTGGGCAAAAACCTCCTGGATAACCGTGAAGACGGGTCTATGTCCTCTGCTGCAGAGTAATTTATTTTCATTCTTTCTTCAGGTATGGCTCAACTCCCGATCCATCGGTATTTCCTTTTTGCCTTGCTGTTGGGCCAAAGTCCTGCTGTCTGTGGTTTGTTTGAATGGATGAGGAAGACTGAGTCACCAACAGCATCACAGCCTCTTGCCTCACCACCTGTAGATCCTGCTCTTTTGGCCAAAGACGCACAGTTTGAAATGGCCATTGCTGATGAAAAGTTTTTGGCAGAGGCCAAACAAATGGAGCTGAGCCCTCTGGATAGCTGTCATCAGAGGGTAAGATTACTGTGTACATCACTCTATGATGTACAATAGGTATACATCATGCTTTGGATAATGGCTTGAAAGCCTTCTACACATTTTGTCATAGGTTGTTGCACGTCTGAAGTCAAGTTGTGAAAGCCTTTCAGAGCAACATCTGGCCAAACTTGGTGTAGTTCTATTTAACTGTCAGGCTGAGATTGAAGGTCGCAGGACTTACCCTTGTACTGAGGAAATGGTAAAACCTTTTCAGATAATTGGGGAAATGGTTGTTGTAAATATAGTATAAAACATTTTGTGATGTTTTTAGACCATAAAAGAATGCACAGCAACAATGGACCCTGACACATGGAATGCCTATCATATTGTGAGCAACAGAGCTCGGTCTGTGTGCTATGCCACTCGGCAGATGCTCTTCCGACGCAGGGCAGAACATACAGTGAATGCTCTTATCTCCACAGCCACCAGCCAACTTGATGCAATGAAAGATCTGAAGGTATATTTGATATGCCTTAATGTGCATATGCATGCTATTTTGTAACCTAATAACTATGCAGGAAGGCCAACTTGAGTTGAGGCGGATGACGTCAGCATCTTTAGACAAAGTGCTTGAAGGTCACAGCACTCTTCAGGCTCAGCAGAGTAAACTTTATGAAGAACAGGAGCAAATGGAAACTTCACTGAGGGACAACCTGCAGCGGCTGGGACAGGAGAAGGCCCTAATTGCTTCTGGTCAAGAGCTGGTTGCCCAGCTCATTCAAGGCATCACACAGAGAATGGGCAAGTTCATAAGTTGCTATAAGATCTGGACAATGTGAATGTTAATCTGGCCCTTATTGTTCTGTATACTTTTTTTCTTCAGAAAATGTCAGTAAACATATTCAGGTTCAAAGCTCTGAGGTGCAAGACAGCCACCATGCAATAGTCCAAGACCTTGCTGATGTCAGACACCAGGCTCAGGATATCTACCATAAAATCGGTCTCTAAACACAGTTACGAGTCTTGATTTATAATCCTATACTTAACTTCTGTTTTTCTCTCAATGTTTCTAAGCAGATTCAAATATGATGGAGTTCTTACAGTACCAGGAACAGACCACTCTCTACTACTCTGATTTGATGATAAAACTTGAGCGTATGAACAGCACTCTTAGCTTTGTACTACACTATCTGGATAACATGCAGAGCAGGTTAGAAGAGCGGCTTCATGTGATTCAGAGCTATCTTGGATGGGCAGGTGAGCGACTGATCCACTTTAATGCATTTTGGCCACAACCTGGAAAATGGCATAATCACCACATAATTTGTAACCTCTGTTGCCAGGTTTGAGTTTAACAGCCATGTGGACATGTATGGCTCATGCAGGATACTTTGTCCTTTGTGCAATCCTGTTAACATTTCTTGGTTGTCCTGGATTCTCTCGAGTCATGCTGTTATTTACTGTGCCATTGAACGCAGTGGCTGAGTTGAACCAGCAGCCTTCACTGGATCTCCGTAGCCTCAGTCTCCTGCTTCTCACTCTGTCTCTGGGTAAATCAGTGCGTTACCGCTGCGCTATGTTTGTCATTTTTCTCCTTTTTTAAAAGTGTTTGTGCATATAGGTTACTGGTTTATCTGTCAGCTGTGGGCTCTGCTTAATACCACCAATAAAGTAACACTGCCTCTTCCACTGGACCCATGTGAAATTGTTGAGCCAGAAAAGCCCCTGTCCTCTTCCCCTTGTCCACCCTCCTCTTCTACACCCGAGAGGTAAATGGCTTTTCGTTATGTGTTTTTTTTTTTTCCCCAATTTGATTTCAATATAAACTAGAATTTAGACTTTATTTATTGGTGCATGTGCTAAATTTGATCTTAATTGACAGCAAACACAATGACTTCTCTGAAAAAAATTATCCACACGATCAAGATGGCTTCATGTCAGGTTATTAGAATATCATTGCCTCAGAGATGAGAAGCGATGAGTAAACTTTTGTCTGTGTCCAGGTGACCTTTGCATATCCGTGGTTTCTCCATATCACAAGAGGACCCTGGGAGATTTACTCCACAACCATTCAACTCCGAGTGCTCTGGTTAAACCTGTCCTCTCAGCGGTAAACACCACGTTCATACTAATCAAAAGATCCTGTTACTGATTCTCTGGTAATTGTAGGCCCTCATCGATGACATCCCACTGAGGAGCTTTGGGAATGCGTTTGAGGCTGCTAATGACTCTCAAGATTTTGTAAGTGACTCAAGAAGTGGAAGTCCCATCCCCTCAATAATCAGTAACAGGTCAGTATTTATACAGGATCCTAGCATTTAACCCAGCTGTGATGAAGCCCTGCCCTTCTACCATCTCATTTTGCTTTATTTCATGTATGCACAGTTCCATCTCAAGCCGTGCGCTATGTAATGGCATCACTAAAGCTGGAAAGGCCTGTAAGAAGAGAGCTGTGCCAGGACAGGAGTATTGTAAATTCCATGAGGGGGGGCACACCTCCTATGTAAACCTGACTTGAGACTGTGACCAATTGTTTTTTTATATTTGCATGCTTGATCATGATTGCCTTTTTTTTTAATTGGGTTTAAGCATCAGCATTTCATGTAATTTGTAACGTGTAATTTTAGCAAGAATTTCCAATGGCTGTTTTTTAAAATTCTTTTAGTAAGACAAGTTTGTTTTACTTGCTTGACTAGTTTTCGGCTAACTTCCTGTCACCTTTGAAGCATCACGTGGTGGTAAAGTGATGTGTCCGAGGCTTACAACTAGGACAGTATGAACTTTTTCAATAAAAATTTGAATGAATTTCCAATAAAAAAAACAAGAAAACTTATTGGTTGAAAATATTTAATTTAATCTGTTTGATCAATACATAGTGCAAAAGTTAAAAGTAGAAATATCCATACATTTAATTACAAAAATGTGTGGTGGGGTGGTTTCTTGTTATTTTTGGAATAGTGTAACTACAGTTCAACTGAAGAAAAGTTGAATCAACATTGTTTCTTCCACCATGATTAGAGAAATGAACAAAATGTCACTAAAATTCCCTCCACCATAGCGAAAACAAAACCAGGGCTAGATCTTCAGCATAAAAAAATCCACTTAGGTCTGTAACTGCTGCTCCTAATGCGCAAAGGCTTTGTATATTTATTTTCGTGCTGTATCATAGTTTGCAACAAACCAATCGCACGTTTCTTTCAAAGCTGTAAGGAAAAAATAATTATATGCATTGTATCTATGAAGTAGAAAAAGTAAAAAAGGGTACCTTGCTTGAATGGTGTAAATTTGAAATTTGGTAAATAACGGCAAAGCTTTCCATTGCTGGCTGTCTTCTTAAACTGGCCATCAGCTTTGCTAGTGTCATACTGAAGTCAAACTGTTAAAGATCACTTTGATCATAATAGAGAGCCAAAAAAGCATAGCTGATAACGTGTTTGCTTACTCTAGGAATTGTACCATCACAGAAAAAGGATACCACTACTTCACCTTTGAAGTCAAGAGAGTGCACTACTGCCTCTGCTGCTTCTTTGATTGACACCTCATCTTCCTCACCAACTGCAATATATTGTGCAAGACATCAGTTTGACAGTAAAATGCAATGTAAATCGTATATATTTTAAAATCTTCGTCTGCATATGATTTACCAGATAAAATGATGGGATCTACTTCTGGGTAATCTCTCAAAACCCACAGAAACAGACGAGCCAAATCCAAAGAGTAAATAAATTGCCGCCTTGGAGATCCAGAACCCCACACAACCAAAGGCTTGGCTTCCTCTGACCATAAAAAGAGCCATGAGATCAGGTAAATCAACTCAAAAAATGATCTCTCTGGGTGACTTACTTTGAGCAAGATAAGCTTTGTGTATGAGCCCTGGTAGCACGTGGCCATCCTCGATACTGAAGTTGTCATATGGTCCAAAAACATTGGTGGGAATCACAGCAGTATAGCAGCGTCCATACTGTTGAAAATATGCTCTGGAAAAATTTGTACATAAAGCAGCAAGTCTTAATACATATACAAACGGCAGCACCAATTAATAAAATACATCAGGTCAGGTGGAGGACCAAATAAGTCCGTTTTTGCACCTGTTATGAACATCAATCATTCTCTTTGCATAGGCATAGCCGAAGTTTGACTCATGGGGAGGACCATTATGGATCTGCAGAAAGATAGTAAAAACTTGTAAACCTTGTAAAAATATTTTATTAATAATATCTCGATAGACCGCGCAGAAAATAATACATAATCTATCGTTTTTGTACAATTTGGTGATACATTAAATTAATATGCTGTCTCTTACCATTGTCTCATCAATTGGGTAGGTTGTCTTATCTGGAAAAATGCATGTTGAAAGGCAGGACACCACTTTTACCACACCAACTTCATGTGCCACCTGCAGCACATTGTCGTTAATGTGGATATTGTTTCTCTGAAAGGGAAAAAAATGGACATGCACTGGTTTAAGCAGTTTGATGGACATTATTAGCACTGTAATGTTTTACTACTGGACTTAAGACGTACCCAAAAGTCCAGATTGAACTTCATATTCTTGAAAAGCCCTCCAACCATAGCAGCCAGATGGATGACATGAGTTGGTTGATGTTTCTGAAATACTGCTTTGGTCTCCTCCTTGTTCCTGAATACAAATGTAGCACAGGAAATAACCAGAAAAACAAAGCAAAAAGGGGAAAAAAAAGGCACAATATTAACTCACATAAGGTTGGCATCCTTGGAAGAGAGGAAAATCCACTCCTCTCCTTCTTTGGTTCCCTCGTCTTTCACAACTTGCTGAATGGCTCTGCCCACTAACCCGGAGCCCCCTGTCACCAGTACCCTCATTGGACACGTGTTATTGTCCTGACAGCTCATCTACTAAAAAAACAACAAAAACAATGGGACAAAAAAGTTGTCACACGCAAAAGCAAATAAGTTGTGTGAAGATGTCTATTAGTACAGCAGATAGGTATTGCCGGTTTGATGAAACAAGCATGGGATTTGGCCCACAGGTAGACCATGCCTCAGTGGTGATCTTTAGCTATAGGGCCATGTCAGATTCGACCTGTGACAAAAATGCCAGCCATTTACAAGATGGCCACCATCGCTTATTTGAAATTCTTTGATATTGTAAGTAAAATCAATTCTAGGGGAATGTTTTTCCTTTGTATTGTAAATCATACATCAGTAAGTTTGCTGTCCACATAGCAGTTGAAATGGCAAATAATTAAATAAGTTTGAGCAAAAAAAAAAAAAAAAGTATTATCATTTTTTCATCACGTTACGATTTTAAAATCATGATTCAGGACCACTTCGTCCAATGCATCAAACAACCAGAATTATTCCTTCTGTTTTGGTAGCAGAGGTGCACACAATAGCTTGTTACAGTGTAATTACAAGTCAATAGGATTGAAATTGTGTCCAAACAATAATGAAACTGTGTGAGCACTGACAAAGAGCTGTACACTGAAGAGACACCATATGAAATTTGCAGCGTCCTCTGCAGCTGTTCAGCCACATCACAAGAGTTCCCTGCAAGCCTCTGATGCGTCTGGACGTCCAGGTTATACTCCATCCACCACCAGCTTCTCGTTCCAGCCCCATTCACTCTGGATGATGATCGGGGCTGGACCAGCCCAATAAGCAGACTATGCTATGCGGCCCCAATAGTGCATACATTTACAGGTGCCTCATTAATGTCAAATAGCTCCTCAAAATAACTGACACACTGCAAAAGAAATCTAGAAATAAGTAACACAATTACTACATTTGCCCTTGATTTCAGAAACTAATTTGAAGAAATTTGCCAGTGGGGTAAATTTGTTACACTTAAATTAAGAAAACCCATCAACAACAATCTTATTTCAAGCAGATTAAAGAGAGGGGAAAAAAAGTTTCAAGGAGAAACATAAGAGTGCACGGGGCACCATTGCTATATTCTACAAGATACAGTATGTTGGCACTCCGCTCATGGACTGAATCTGGAATGGACCTATAGCCAAATAAAAGGTGCTTGGGAAGATATTATCTTATATCTGTTTTAAATGCCAAGTTTCATGATTGTTTCACCAAACCCACAATTCCTCCAAATATTTCATTATTGCAGTATAGGCTATTTGCTCCTGACGTGTCTACTACGTGGAGTATTGATTGAACTGGTTGTTGTTAACTTGTAAACATCGTAATGATCAGACTAGCAAGAAACACCTCGTGTAAATTATTCTTTCCCAGTGGATTCTAATGCTGCTAACCTGAGCTAAGATTTGATTCTGTAATCGTTAGCTTTTGCAATATGATTCGTTCGTAATTTCACTAAACTGTGGTAACATCAGGCACCTTACTTACTTTTAAGAGGTGCGACGTGGAAGTAATATGCTCCAAATGTGCTTTCCGCACTGTTTAGGTCCAGTAGGAAGCCGGTGTCAAACTTCACCACAGTGGCGCGCTCTTCCACTTCCGGTAAGGTCTTCTTCCAAAATAAAAGATTCCGCCAAAGAAAATCACAAAAGGTCAGTGGTGGAAGAAGTAAAAGTATCAGATTAAACTTCTACTTAAGTTAAAGTATTTATAAGAGTTCAATGCGGCATAGTAAACCAGGACTAAATATGGACTAAACCAGGACAAAAACAGGTCTAAATGAGGACTAAACCAGGTCTAAATCAAGGCTTAACCATGTCTAAACCAGGACTAAACCAGGTCTAAACCAAGTCTAAACCAGGACTAAACCAGGTCTATATCAAGGTTAAACCAGGTCTAAATTAGGACTAAACCAGGTCTAAACTGGGATGAAACTGGGACTAAACCGGGTCTAAACTGGGACCAGTTCATCGTAGAGAGGTCACGTTGAAAATAAAATACTTTAAAATAATTTTAACCCAATTTCAAAATGTAGTGCAATAGAAAGTACAGATACTGGCTCTAAAATGTAGTGAAGTAAAAGTAAAAAGTATTCATCATAAAATGTACTTTTATTTGATCTTTTTACTTTGTTACTTTCCACCACTGACAATAAGTATTTATTCTGTTTAACCAGTACAGCACTTTGGGGCACTATCTGCTGTTTGTAAATGTGCTTTATAAATAAATTTGACCTTGACCTTGACCTAAGTAGCCTATCACCAAAGAAAATAGTTGGTATCACAAAAGATTTTACCACAACAGGGCTACACCAGGCCTAAACTTTGGCTTAAACCCATGGATCTATTATAGAATAGAATTTAGAATAGTTCCATGCCTAAACCAGGGTAAAATCATACTTAAAATGAGAACTAAAATAGGCCCATTCTGGGGGAGGAGTGCAAAAGGATTAGCAGAAGGTCAGGTAAAAATAAATAACTAAAATAATAATATTTGAGGAAATTTGACAAATAATAGGGTAAAGGAGCAAAGGTGTAGTGAACTTTCCAATTTATTTTGTATTTGTCTGTAATTAATTCTTATTATTAGGTGCATTTGAGGAGTAATCCGAAGAAGAACAAATACATGAATAAAATATTATTCAAATCAAACAAAGACAAGACTTGCAGGTCTCACAGTTTCTGAAACATTGCGTATAACTACACTAGATCAAATCCTGCTTCCTCACCAAATGTTATGACACTAAAAAGTATGCTAAAAAAACCTTCCTTCTCTTAAACTAAATAAACAAATATATAAATATGTTAATAAAGGACTTTTAGTCTACATTTTTGTATTACACAGCGCCTTGGACCACTTTTATGGTATGGTTTCAGCAAGTTTATCTCAGCTTGTGAGTTTGTGACGTCTTTGAGAGCACCTGTATTTCTACCACATTATTCAATACCTTTGAGCCGAGTGAAGAACTTATCTCTACGTATTTCTAAACAAATATATTACTAAATAAACCCTTACGTGAGTAAGTGGCTACTACAAGCCTAATGAATCAAATACATTTATTCTGTGCAAATTGTAGCAACAATTTATTATTTTATAGCAGGCAGTTTTAACAGTAAAACTTGTGATCTACTGAGGAGACATGTACTTTCCAAGGAATAGGACAGAGTTGGTGGCCTTGTGCTTGATAAAAAAGAGGAATGGGTGGTCTGCTGTGAAGTGCTCCTCTCTGAACATACAGAAAGATGCCATTCCGGCTGTAGCTGCTGCCGCCTCTGTTCCCTCTTCATTCACCTCCACAAAGGCTTTGTGAGCCACTGTCGACAGAAAGAGTCCACCTTCACCATTCATCCCGGATAAATCTGCCTTAGCTGAACAGAACACATCAGACATGCCCATCTTGGCAAGTGGCTCGTTCAGCTCGTAGTCCTCCTCCATCTTGAATTTTGGAAGGTGGACGTGGACATCTACATACTCCATGTTTGAAGGGCTGGTCCACTCATCAAGATTCTGCTGTGTTAACTTCTTCTCGATCTGGAAATAAAATACAGTAAGTAGCAAAGATAAGTCGGCGTAATGTTTTTACTGGATAAATAAAACTGTGTATGGAATGAATAAATAATGACTACAGTGTAGCGCTGTCAGAAATGTGTGACACAGGCCATTATTGTAAGCCATTATTATTCATATCATTATTATTATTAAAAGTGCTATGGGCACCTTCTTAACCCCCTTGGAGCCAGCTTTTGTCTCCTCAGGCAGAAGGATGTACATGCTGAGCTCCTCATCGACGTATGGCAGCCCAAGAATCTGCAAGCCAAGATCTGGGACATAATTGAAGTGCAGTTTCTTCATCTGGTACATCATTTGAACCGGTTTGGTCTGATTCTGTAAAATATGCAATATATCCATTATTTACATGGTACATAGTGGGCTCAAGATGTATAATTTGAAGTATTTTATCTCTGTTCTTACCGATCCAATGTGGAAAGGCATCTCTTTGGTGTTAGCTACATTAAATTTCTTCATCCAATCTCCTTTGAAGTAAATTGCATTGACTAGCGCCAATCTTGTCATTGTAGAGACAGTCCCCGATTTCAGAAGGTCTTTAATTTTGTCTAGACAAACACACACAAAAAACATTAAATCTGATCTAGAAATAAAATTTTAAATACATATATTATGGGCGAAGGTTACTTTCAGTTTGCTCTTCAACCCAGGTGTTAATCTCTGTTCTGCATTCTTCTGAAGCACCAATGAAATCCACTGCCTTGAGATCTGCCTGGTAGTGCTTTGCTGTAGACTCAAGGAATTCCTAAATGGAAATAACCACTTTTATATTTATATAAGTATAACTTGTGTCAAAACACTAACTCAGGTGGACAAGCAAAACTCACTGAGAGGAAGTTACTGGTGCTTTCTCCATAAAGACGATTGGCAAGTTTTAGGATGTAGGATGCAGATGGTGCATTGATTTGACTATTCAGTGTCTGGAAATCTGCATGAACATCTTCACCTGGTCTGAATGACAGAGCCTAGTAAAACCAGGACAAACAAAACATACTCATGGTTATACATGTGGATGTGTGAGTCCAAATTATAGTCTCCACTTTTAACTGCACATGTTTAGAGTTCGATTCATATTGAGGACTGACAGAAACAAAATCTGTTCATCACAAAATTTTTAAAACAGACTAAAAGGTTGAAGGATAAAAGACAGGCAGAATATTGTTCCTAATGTCTTAGCTCAGGCCTCGGCAATTGGCGGCCCGCGGGCCAGATTTAATCTGGGCGAAGCTTGTAGAGACTAAATTTCTGAACATGTCAAAAAAAAAGTAAGTCTCTAGCCCATTCCTATCAGGAGATATGACATTAATAAATAATAAGAATGCTCAATCCAGCCACTAGGTGGCAGCCAACATTAAAAAAAAAAAAGGAATTCCACACCTGTCCAGCAGAGGGCACTGTCACTGCCTGAAGCTAAGCAGGGCAGGGCCTGGTCAGTAGTTGGATGGGAGACCATTGGGGAAATGTTAGGCCCCGCAATCCATTTATTTTTTTATTGCCCAATATCACAACAAGAGTCACCTCAGAGGCTTCACAGACATCAACATGTAATGTCCAATCAGGGTTTGACAGTGAATACATAAATGGATAAATAAATATAATACTTTTAAATTAATACCAGAGTGCTGTTTAAGAGTAAAGTAATAATAATTGTGTTCTAATTTTGTTTATTTGTGTAATAAGACTGATTAAAATAGAATATGGTCATCTAAAACACACCAGATTGCACTAAATTACATCTGTGTAATTCAAAGTTTCCCCCAGACTCCCCACATGAATATATTTTCACCTTACTATTTCTAAACTGCTGGCTACGGCCCCCTGGTGTAAGCATTTTTATTATTTAACAATTTTATAATATTGATCAAATGAGGTGAATCAATACAGTTCATAATTTATTTACAAAAATGTTTGGTAAATATTATTTTCCTATTTACAATATATGCATCCCGCGACCCAAAACGAGTTTGACCCCTCTGTTTTAGTGCGATGGTGTGGAGCCCTCAAAATGACCGGCCCAGAGGCCAATGACCTCTGACAAATCTGGCCCAGTAAAAAATATAATTGAAGAGGCCTGTCTTAGCTCATAACCGATAGGGGCGTGCAGAAGAGAGGAGCTGTCCTTCAGGAGTATGCTTTGTCCCTCAGAGGTTCTCGTAGTATAAACATACAGCCTCAAATGTTTATAGAATGGGAGAAAGGAGGGGCCAATCACTTGTGTGAAAATGTATAGATTTGATTGGCTATAAAGTCTAGTGAAGTTGATGTTACAGTATTTCTTCTATTTACGATTATTACAAAAGCTTTGACATATCAAGCTTAAAAAGTCATCAATCACAAAATAGTATTGGCTTAGAAAGGAGTGCCGATGGTTTATGAGGTCAGTCGCAGTATGGTAAGTTTTACAGCCTTGTTTCCAGGGAACAAAACATATCTTGTTCAGACAGTGCTGCTCGCTGAGGTCAAAGTACACATGGCACACCCACCACTACAGACTGCTGCAGTACTGTTTTAGCAATGGTTTCGACGGTGCTCTCACCTGGGCCATCTGAGCAGCAGTGTCTCCTTTAGCTCCCAGGTAGACCATGGCTAAAGCTGAACTGATGCTCAGAGGAGAGACAAAGATGTTCCCTGTGGGGTTTGCTTGGCTCAAAGTGTGGAGTAGCTCCAAGGCAAAGGCTGTGTTTGAAGTGGAGATGGAGGCCATGGCTGAGGTCTGGTTTACCTGGAATTAAGAAATGGCATGTTGCAATGTACATTACATGCAGAGTACAAGACCAACCAGACCTGACATAGGCTTTTGAGCTATAATGAAGTTAAGTGGGGGGTATTTGCTCATGTTTTGTAATTCTAATGTTCTTTATGTAATGGATTGTTTTGTTTTTCCTTGCTAATATTATTATTAGGATTCTTGCTGTCTAAAGGTATATGTTCGGAATAAATAAACTAAACTAATTGGGGGTAAAATATGCTATTATATATTACATGGTCCCTTTTAAATAAAATAAATTATGATTATTATTATTAACAATACACATAGTAATATTTCTTTTTTTCAATTGGCTGTAGTTATTCAAGTTATGAGGTTATTAGTCTACATATACAGTTTGGAGCAGAGGTAAAAAAAAAAAAAAAGTGGTTAAGATAAACTTGTGAAACTGCACTTTCCAGCCTGAATCAACCAATTAAATACCCCCAGCAATACTTATTACTGTGTCATAGGTTATTCCACTTCTTCCCCCAAGACTATTTGCTACTTACATCCGTTATTATAATACATCCACGCTTACACCGCTTGTCTGTCTTACCTTTTCCTTCTTCCGGTGTGGTAGAAGTGCACTCTGCTCGCACACAGCTGTCTCCAGTAAAAGACACAGACCAAGGAGTGTCCACGATAGGCCCTTAAAGCCGGAGCAAAGTCTGTGGGAGCTGACGGTGGATGGTGATCGAAAGACAGCGCTGTTCATTTATACGAAGCACCAAAAGCCAGTGTGCAGTTTGTGGGTGTGACGCGTGACTGCGCCATAACGCGCATGCCACTGAAATAATACGTAGCACGCACCGACCGGACACAGAACCTCTATGAAGTGATAACAGGCGCTCCTCTGTGTTCAGAGTAGAAAGTTAGCTTTGCACAATGGCAGAAGAATCTGGTAAAGTGAGTCAGACAATAGAATAGACTAGCATATGCACAGCGGCAGATGATTCATGGTTAGGTGGTCACATCAGACCAAAACTTTTATCCAACACTTTTATTGACACCACCACCATGTTAAAATATAACAAAGTGTAGAAATGGTTTGAAAATAAAGTATAGTTTAAACTCTATTGTTTAGGTCCAACAGTTTAACCCCTTAAACCCCAGCGTGCCAAATTTGGGTCCTGTAGGGTATAAGAGGTTAAAGCTGTTTTGGTTGACAGTCCATTCAGTTGCAAATTAATCAAAGTCAAAAATGACGACAAAATACAAAAGAATAATGAAAAATTATGAAAAATTACAAAAAGTGTGAAAAAATGAAAAAAAAACAATAAAAATGTGAGGAAAATTATCAAAAAAAAATTAAAAAAGAAGACAAAAATTATGCAAAAATAAATGATGAGAAAAATTGAAAAAAAAAACAAAAACAAAGGAAAGACGAAAAAAAAATCATGAAAAAAATAAAAAAGTGAGAAAAATTCATAAAAAATGATGAAAGAAAACAAAAGAATAATGAAAAATTATGAAAAAAATATTACAAAAAGTATGAGAAAATTGAAAGAAAAAAAGTGAGTTATCAAAAAATTACGAAAAATACAAAAGAATGATGAAAAATGACAAAAAAAGATGACAAAAATTATGAAAAACAAAAAAAAAATCATGATCAAAATTGCTGATTTTACGTTTCTTTAGAGTCGACCTGAGTTTTTATGTTTTCAAATGTTTTCGATGGTGCTTTTGTCAACTATTTTGGGCCCACTGCGCCTTGTGTGTCCAGTTTGGGTCCTGTGGGGTATAAGAGGTTAAGTGGACACTTATTGAAATGTGGTGGCTGTACCAATTTAGGTGAATAGGGAAAAAAATATATATTTTTGTCAACATACTGTATGCCGTGTGTTTGCAGGCTTTCATTGACTTTGGGCAACCAGCCTCAAGTGGTCTACAATTTTGTGATCAAGGTACGTTACATGTAATTCTACCTAAGTAATTATTAGATACCTATCAACCAATTAATACCTAGCCTATATAGCCTAAAGATACTCCTGTGTCAGCATGAAACAGACCAAAACAGTAACGTGAGTCAGACAAAGAGTAGAATAGCATTATGCAGAGTTGCAGATGATTCATGATTAGGACCAACACTTTAATTGACACCACCATGTTAAAAAATATATAGCAAAGTGTAGAAATGGTTTAAAAATGTGTATTTTTAAAAAGTTTTTTAAGAGACAACTGTACAAATGGACAGTTTAAATGCAAGGGGAGACTAGGATTTATTGGTGACATATTGAAATGTGGTGGCTGTACCAATTTAGGAGAATAGAAAAAAATTATGTGTGTGTTTGCAGGCTTTCATTGACTACGGGCAACCAGTCTCAAGTGACCTACAATTTTGTGATCAAGGTATGTTACACGTAATCCTGCCTAAGTAATAACCAATTAATACCTATCCTACTGTATATACAGATACCCCTGTCGTCATCATCATGAAACAGACAAAAACAACATTAAAGGTTTGTAAAAGTGGAGAAATATTTGAATATATTTGAGAATGTGTGAATTTTCAAGGTGTGATCAAGGGGACACCTTAGTGCCACCCCTGTGTAATTCTAAAGTAGCCTCCCACACTCTGCTCAATTAACTTTTGAATTGAACAGAGACAACAGATTAATGTATCCTATTTTAGACAACAGATAGAAATAAGTTGGATTATAAAGCAAATGTGCATCTGTGCCCCTTAGACAGGTCACACACAGCACTGGACACATAGTATGAAACACATTTGTTTTGTTGTCATGCTTTATCATAGGTCTATGTTTCTTTGAAAGCACTATGTGTGACTTTAGGTGTGCCAGGGTGGCTTACAATGAAGACATTCAGTTTGTTCAACCTCGCTCAGACAGGTTTACACTGCTGCCACAGCAACCCCAGACCTTATACGGAGCCGGTACACTTTCTTTTGCCCACATTCACCATTGTTCATTACATTAGGCTGGATGATTAATGTGAAAGGTGTGTGTGATGCCATGGAGATAGACATTCAGCAAATTGCCAGGGCTGAGACTTGAACCCACAACGCTGAGGAGGGCTTTGCATCTGAGCATACTGACAAAACCTCTTGAATGAAAAGCTGTGTGTGTATAGCTATTTCAGGGCATTAAAAAGCATTAAAAGTCATTAATTGGATTGTGTCAAAAATAAGGCCTTAATAAATGTCATTAAAAAGCATACAATTAAATTCAAACTGGCATGAAATCAAAAGTTCTTGGACAATAATGACAATGTTAAACAATTGTTTTAATTTTATTTGAGCAGCAAATGTTTAAAACAAGAAGAATGTATTTGGAGTAGGTTGAAATTCACAGAACTTATGTTGAGCTACCCATGACTTTACAACAAAATTTGAGAAATACATTTTCTCTTGTGGAGGCAACAGAGATGTATATCGAAGCCTATGTTGTCCAGCACACACTGTACATCGTTTATGATCGTACAAATAATAGAAAAGGAGAAAGAAAACATCAAGTTGTTTCTTAGACCCTTGATATGTACACAGTGCTTAATTTGATCCGGCTTTATTGGATCCGGGAAATAAAATACTCCAACAACTTTAAAGATATGCAATTATTTTGGGCTGTTCCCCCATAAAATCCACCCAGTACACAAGTGTTCCTGAAAATCTGGATTTACAAATTAAGCACTGTATGTACATAATATAGTCTATTTGTAATCGTTTATGATCATGCAAATTATGAAAAGAAAGAAGAAGATGAAGATAGAAGTCATGGAAATGTTTGATGGGGGGCATTTAGAGAATTAGTGTTTGTACAATAATGTGTTTGTTTATTTTTTTGCTATGGATGCTCTGTTAAATTTTGTTGCACTTTTGGTGGTCTGGTAAGTTTTTCAGAGTCTTAGGTACTTAATACCATACCACCTATTTGTAATCATACAGATTACACATACAAATAAATAGATAAACACAAAGCATTTTGTCAAGCAGCTGCCATCAGGGGCAGAAGGAACTGTCTGACAAAAGATGTGAACCCCGGGTTTAGACTCTTGTTTGGTTACAATTTATTTCTTCTTCATATTTGAGTAAAAAGGTCTCTTTGTAAACCTTTTTAAAGTGCACTAAGTTCTGGAAAATAGCTACTTGGCTAAATCTGGTACAACTCATCTCTTCTGTTGTAAAGACTAATGGTTTTGTACATTGTCCCTGTTTCAATAAACAATAAACAATAAACAAACTAACTAATCTTACAGATTTTGCAGCACAAGTTTGTCAAAAATACAAAAAATAGGGTCTAGACTGGAGTTTTGGAAGAAATCATACTGTATTTCTGGTCAAAATTTGTCCATTGTATCAAATTTTCTATTGAATATGGAAATTAATATTAAATATGTACTGATTTGTGGCGTGTGTGCGCGGATCGGGAAGTCTGGGCATCTCGGCTCAGACTGTTGCCTCCGCGACCCGACCCCGGATGAAGCGGAAGAAAATGGATGGATGATTTGTGGCGTTTGTAGCATAACAAAAATTGCATTTCGGCATTAAAAGCATTACATTTGACTTGCCACTATCTGTATAAAAAAGATACAGCATTACATTTGACTTGCCACTACCTGTATAAACCTGTATTTATTATCCAATTTAAATGCCACACTCCAGCATCACACGTTTCATTCTCAACAAA
>OMNZ01109286.1:8582-39025 GCA_900303255.1 Lesueurigobius sanzi | reverse complement strand
ATCCAAAACAGTTCTTCAAAATGCTAAAATTTGATCCTCCCTTTATCTTTCTCCTTTTTGATCGGACTATATTATCTAATGAGACTATATCATCTATTGTAGTCCAAAGCAGTAATACTTACATCACCAATTACCGCCAGAGCCGCTAATGCCGCCAGAGACCCCAACAGGGCCGCCAGGGTCCGGTGCACGATCTGCAAATGCATGAACAAAGACCTCAAAATTCCAAATTCATTTCAACCTGAAAAGACTCACAGAGACAAAGAGACATTAGAAGAGTTTTATTTTACATGGTTGGATCAGACTCCGGCGGAAGACAGTGAGCGTGTGCTACATGAGCCTGAGAGAGGTGAACCAGGTGGAGGAGGGGCGGAGGATGGTCACAGCACAGATGGAACGGACGAGCTGATGAATGAATGGGCTTATAAGGGGAGCCCCAGGTGATAAGTGGCTGGAGCAGGGATGAGCCGCTTCGGGGATAGGCCAACATGGAGGTGTGCATCTCTATATTTAGGGGGACTTTCTCGATAACAATGACTTTTTGTTCATTTCTTATACACAATGTTGTAAATTTGGATATCTTCAAAACAATTTCTTTTTTAATGTTGTAGACGACATATTGCCCTCCTCTACCTACAGCACAGTTTGGATGTGCATCTCGTATGTGGCGCCCAGACCAGTGAAAGTGAAAGTGGAGCAGGTGAAGTGAAGTAAAGCTGTCACTCGTGAGGATAACAGAAAGTGAGTGACGCATATTGACCTGACATAACTGCTTAGCTCAGAATCTGTCTTTCAACAAGGATGGAGGAAACAGTACATGCAAATTTGCCTGATTAAACAGTGCTACCGTGACAGATTTGGTGTAGTTTATGTGAAACGCTGGTATACCCTACTAGAAAAGCCTGCAGAATTTCCATATACACACTGAATTGAAAGATGATATGCTAACAGTTAACAGTCATGATAACAAATTACTTATGCGTTTCTCTCCGTTTAGAGACAAGAAAAACATGCACATTTCCTGAACACAAGAGAAGGGAGCGGTCTGTTTCTCACTCCTCTCTCTCTCTTGCCCGACACCGACATGCAGTGTATTAATTGGGAGAGCGCGGGTTAAACAGGAGCAGAGTCATTTCGGCCACAATCTCACTGTAGTAGCAATACGGCCCAGAAGAATGCAGCTTTGTGTACTTTTGTTTTTCGTTCATACCATAGATCAGGGGTAGGCAAGTTGTCCTGACGGGGGGCTGATTTTCTCCATCGTCAAAGGACCAGGGGCCAAACCTCCCAATCCTGGCCCAAGGTAAAGCTCTACTTTCTACAAATGCTAGTGTTGTGCATTATTGGCTGACAGACGGCGAGATGCGTCTACAGCAAAACTTCTGCTCATTAAGGCCAATGCTTACCGTCACTGTCATCTTTCTGCTGTTTTTGAGCAGTGTTTTCTGGATCACTTTGTTCACACCTTGTCGAGCTCAAAAGATAAGTCTGGCTAATTAAACCTGACTCAAATTAATGAATAGGCACTTGATGGAGCGACTGCAGAGGCTCCGATTTAACCTACACTGAACCACGATAATGAACGAGGCGACTGTGTGTTGAATATAAATGACAGAGACATCATTGATTTGTGGACTAACTTATTACATATTGTTATATATGTTAATGGTGATGATAATGGGTAAATAATATGGCTATCAATCAAGTTAATCAGCTTAGTGGTCGAACATATATTTAACGTAACACACGGCTGATGTTAATGATCTATGTCAATCATTTAGGAGAAAAATTATGCTTCTGGAGTGACTTTACAGAGCACAGCAGTGACATGGCGAATTAGACTGGGAAGACAATATTGTATTACTTTCAATGCTACATAAACAATAATAACGCATTAGTCTTTTAAACCATTTGCTCCAGACACTAAGACACTAATCATGTTATGCATTATTCACTTGTGAAGGAAAGCCACGACTGTAGCCACAGCTGCCCTGATGTTGTCAGGATCCAGGCCTTGTGTTTTTGTCCTGTCTCTCCCCTCTCTGTTCGACCTCACCTGGGCGTGACCTTACCTGGGCGTGACCTTACCTGGGCGTGACCTTACCTGGGCGTGACCTTACCTGGGCGTGACCTTACCTGGGCGTGACCTTACCTGGGCGTGACCTTACCTGGGCGTGACCTTACCTGGGCGTGACCTTACCTGGGCGTGACCTTACCTGGGCGTGACCTTACCTGGTCGTGACCTTACCTGGGCGTGACCTTACCTGGGCGTGACCTTACCTGGGCGTGACCTTACCTGGGCGTGACCTTACCTGGGCGTGACCAGACCATGCTGGCAAATCACACACCTGAGACTAATCTGCCTTGTTTTCTGTGGTATATGAAGCTGGGACGAAGCTCTTTAATAAAACTCTAGATAGGACATGGCCATAGTAATACATTGGAACGAATGGCAAACTCTGGCGGCCATTTTGTGATTGTCCTTTTGGACCTATAGTGCAATGTAAAGGAATAGGATGTTCATTCATGACTTTTTTTCTAAATACTGACTGACCTTATGTCTGATCAAAATTAATTTAGTTTTTGCAATATTTGATTTTATTGTTTGATTTCATATCTTTACATTTCTTTGAAGTAGTCAGTGCTATACATGCTAAAAAAGTACAGCAATACCTCCCTTACTAACTACTAGGTAACAACTAGCCTAACCGTAACCCCCTTACTAGGTAATTACCCTAGTAAGGGGGTTAGGGCTGTGGTTAGAATTAATTACCTAAGAGTTACTGGTAATTATTGTTTTTAGTGATAGCAATTACTAGTAATTACTAGGGTAATTACCTAGTAGTTACCAGTAGTTACCAGGCCGTATTCTAAAGCGCTACCAACAATTTTATTTGTATGAGCACAGTGCTGAAAGAATAAAATAGACATAATTTGACCAATATTGAGGTAGTGCACTTGAGACAGTGATACAGTAGAATGAATGGTGCTAAATAGTGCTGTGATGTGAAGACTGTGTTTGTGTTTTTATATGACTGTCTATGAGCATTAGCCTCAGTGGAAAATCACAAGATGGCCGCCACGTTTGCCACGTTAAAGAGTGTCATGTCCGATCTAGAGTTTCATTAAAGATCTTTGAGCTGGAATCTTCAGTCACTCCTGGACAGTTTGTTATGTCGCTACTAGTTTTACTAAATTTCGTGGCTAATCAATTTTGGGATTTTTCTGCAAGTTCTGCTTACCTCACCTCCTGTGTCCAGTCCTGGCTGCTTGCCTACTTATTAGAACATGGAAACCTGACCAAAGTCTGACGAAATAATTTCATATTTAATCTTTATGCTTCATAAATAATGCAGCAAATGTGTAAAAAATTCCCAAAGTGCAGTGTCCTTGATGAATGTCATTGTCGGTATACAGTATATACTGTGTGGTTCCCAGTGCGTTCTCTCACCTCGAAGATGATGAGGACGTAGACTCCGGTGAGGATGATGCCGGCGATGGCCACCTGCGTCTCCACGGTGACGTATAGAGACTGGTGCGTCATGGACAGGGGCACCACCTCCTCGTCCTGCATGAAGGCCTGCACCGTGATACTGATGGGGTCACTGAGAAAAAACAGGAAAACAGGCCAATAGGTTAGGCCAGGCTTTCCCAAACTTGAGAGCGTTGCGGCCCCCTCATACATTGGAATACCTCTTGGGGGCCCCCGATGAAAAGAATTCACGATATTTAAAAGAAAATGTAATTGTTTTCCAATGGTTTTTGCAAAATTTTAAATATACAATACAAGCAAACCGTAGCAACACAGACAATTACTTCCTATATAACCAAATTCATATAAAGTTCATCATAAACTCACTTTATTTTGATGTGATTGAACTTTTGAAACCAGTGGGTTAGGCGTTCACATGACATTGCAACAATCAATTAAGCATGGCAACTGTCAAAATACACATTTCTAGTCTTTTTTTTGGGGGGGGGTTTGGGTAATTTCTTTGTAATTCCTGGGCCAATCCACATCAAACAAAAACTATCACAAAGTTCCATGTCTTCTCTGTGAGCACACATGAACTAAGGTGTAATTTTTCTCTCATAAAGGTGTCCAAAAGTGGAGACAATATTCAAAAACATGTGCGTGATGTTGGTCAGTAGAAAGGATTTTCAGCCGTAGAATAATACAGCAGGTTTGTGAATCCAATCTCTACCAAAAACTCTGATCAAGTACAACATTTGTCAATTCTATTTTGGGAACTTTCTTTAAAAAACTGTTCTTCTAACATTTGTATTGGTATCTGCCCTCCAAAAGTAGGTAATGGAACCCTTTTCAGTGGGTCGTGAGCCTTTGTGGGGAACATTTCTGGTAAAGAGTTCTTTTGATAATGATTACAACTGTATAGGATTATTCAATGCTTATTCAACAATCATTTGCAGGAATATACAGAATTTTGCATTATTTAAGGGGAGACACTGCAGGCGAACTCAATTTTTTCAATTTTCAGGTTTTGGGCCAGTTTGCTCTCAACACATAAACTTTCACCTGGAAACAAATAAACTTTTTACTGTGCGGAATGATTGCACTTATTCAACGTTTATATGGGAAATTGTGACTTTAATTAATATTTCCTCAAAATGCTTTTTTCTCACAATGAGGCAACAACACCTCTAGAAGCTCCTCTCTTGTATCTATCTTTTGAAGGTTTGTTTGAGGGATTTATCAATATTCATTTCCTAGTATGATTTATTGAGCATGGAACCCTAAAAAACAAAGAGAAATTTTAATTTCTACAGATTTATTCATCATAATAACTAGTTGATTAAAAAACTAAACAATCAGAATCAGCATCAGAATAGAATTTATTGCCAAGTTCCAATTTATGACAACTTACTGAGACACAAATCTATTGACAATAACAACCTGAGAGCGAACCCTACTCTATGTCATGCAAATGAGCCTGGACTCCTGGGAGCAGCAGGGCCATAGGGGAGTGTCACCGACTTAGGGAGTAGCCCAGGGTAGACATTGGACACTAACGACCCTCATTAAGTACCTTTTAGCACCAAGAGAGGAGGGACTTAGAGGTTGACTACTCCTGCTGGTTCACCCTTAATAAACCCACAGTGTGCTCCAGGCCTCAGTAGCTGATGACGATCTTTGGAGTAAGATCGAAACGTCCTACACTTCAACTACAGAGTACAGATGAAGACTGAAGAATTTTTGCCTACGATACATGCCTTATAGTTCTATAAGGCTTTTCCATAGTTTATTATTTGTCATTATTACAAGATTCTGTTTCATGTTGCACGAGTACACCGAAGAAAATTCCTAGTCTGTGAAACTTTCATTGACAATAGCAATAAATTCTATTTTGATTCTGATAAGTCTTTAATTTGAGGTTATAATGGGGAAAATGTGCTATTATCTTAAGATGGAATACTGTTGGAGTACATTTGGCGGCCCTTAGTCAAAATAAACCAAAAGCTTAATCAAAATAATACAGATTTTTTTTGCTTTTAATACCGGGCATGAGCACTGAGATGTCTAAGGTGCATCCTGTATAATTAGATCCCGTGTGGTGCATGTGATCCGGGGTCACAGGATTAAGTGTTTCTTACGTAATGTTGTCAGAAAGTTACTACAACTAAGTATTCAGGCCAAGCCCCATCAGCTGAGTGACCTCTAGGGGCTGCTATGATCCAAGAAGTTGGATTAACCTCTGAGTACAACAGCTTCTATGAACAGGGAGATCTTAGTTAACGTTAACTTTACATTTTCTGATTAAAATATGTTTATTAAGTTATTAAGTTTATTATTATGTTAGTAGTAGATAGTGGCCCTGTTAATGTGTGATTGTTTTATTTCTGCTTCATCTTGTGATTAAAGCCACACTGAATGCGGTGTGCCCCCCCCTCAGGCTCAAAGTAACTAGAATAGTTTCCAGAACCTCATGACTAACTGCACACGGTGTGTGATAAAAGTTGAATGAGTAAAATTGTAGCCTTTGGGACAATTAATAGTCAAGGTTTTATGTGTGTTTTTTTCCTATGAAAGAAAAATTATGAAGAGAATGCATTGTATTTGACACACTTTTAAGGTGATCAAAATGAATAAACTCTATTCACATGCATTTGTAAGTGCGTTCAGGAGATGATGCATGATTCAGCCTTGTGTCAGGATCATCTGAACTGCTGCACTTCATAATAAGTTATTATCGGTGCAACCCTAATAATAACTGTAAATATTCAGCTCTGGTGCTGATAATGACACATGTACAGAAATGTTGTGTACTGTCCCTGTCAAACAAACTAATACATAAATAAATATCCAGTGTTTAAAAATAGTAATACATTATGTTTTGTAAATTACAGCATGTAATATTTGTATTACATATTACTGTCTCAATAATCTAACTGAGCTATTATTTTCAGTTACTTTTGATTTACATTTTGCAAAATATACACTGAAAATAATGAGAATTTTGCCACCGTACATATGATCTTCTTTTTCTCAGCCACCCTGTTCTCTTTTTGTTTTGATGATGCTACACGACGAGCCATGGATCTTCTGCGCCAGTATCCAACTTTGGTATGCTGCATATTATTAGAGAGGAGATTGGTATTTAAATGAACTTTCCATTTACATGATTTACATGCACTTGTACCTTGCGTTACTGGTATGACTAATATCCCTCTGTTACTGAAAAAAAGTAATCCATTTCTGAAACCCGTTATCTTTGTAACATGTTATCCCAACACTGTAAATATGTAGCCTAAAATACTAATATATGCTGTGGTATTGCCCCAGAATTGTATATAGAAAAGGGAAGAAAAGATCCGCACAGCCAGGTTGCACCCAAAAGCTAATTTTATTGCTTACACCAAAGCGTGACGTTTCTGGCTCGCTTTGGTGTAAGCAATAAAATGAGTTTTTGGGAGCAACCTGGCTGTGCAGATCTTTTCTACACTACCTGCCTTGGGTCCAGCACGCCAACTACAGGACAGGGATGTGCGTGTTTTTCCCTTTCACCCAGCATTGTGTTTAGCCTCCACATACAGGACAAGGCTACAATCCGGAGTGGTGTGTTTACATGCATGGTTCTCATGTGTGTTCATTACAGTCACTATACCTGATTATTTTTTAAATTACAATTAATGTAAGAAAGAGCAAGTAAAATAAATTGACAATTTTGGTTCAACCACATTCCTAACTTTCCTCACACATTTCTAAAATCCTGTTTGGAGATGAGTTTATAAGCACATTTCCCAACTAGTAGGGCCACTTTTTAGGGTCATAGTCACAGAAAGTCCAAACCATGAAATGGGCAATAAATGCTTTATGTTTAGATGCACAGTATTATTTTCAGTTTGCACTATACTAAAGGAGGAAAACACAAATTTCATTCCACTAGGGGAAAAAATCAGGTATAGTCCCTTTAACATGGAATCCCCCAACCAAATAAACAATACACAACCAAATAAACAATACACAACCAAATAAACAATACACAACCACATAAACAATACACAACCACATAAACAATACACAACCACATAAACAATACACAACCACATAAACAATACACAACCACATAAACAATACACAACCACATAAACAATACACAACCACATAAACAATACATTGTATATAAATGTTATTCTCTTACCTGCTGACCATCTCAAAGGTCCTGGTCATCACCATCTGGTCACTGCGCTCGCTGTGTAGAGGAATGGTCCAGTTGTGAATCACCTGCTCAAACACATGTAAAAACATTTAAATAACACACAGGAACAGCTCAACAACCACTGCCTTTATTCATTTTGAAGCAGAAGTGTTGTGTCAGTGTTATGATGTGGTCATCATAACACATTGTTATTGTTAGTTTAAGCATCAGTCGTACAGAAAATGCTCTTAAGAAGTCATCTGTACCGGGTTGTTCTTGTGTTGCGGGCGTCCTCACTTGTTTAATTATTTTGTAGTAGGCTGTAGGCTGAATATACAGTAC
The DNA here is from genome assembly GCA_900303255.1 of Lesueurigobius sanzi. NCBI lineage: Eukaryota > Metazoa > Chordata > Actinopteri > Gobiiformes > Gobiidae > Lesueurigobius > Lesueurigobius sanzi. Next base: position 31,025 of record OMNZ01109286.1, on the reverse strand, counting down.
AGTATATACCAGTCAAGAGGGAGGTTTATCTTGTTATTGGTAACACACATCTTTATTCCCAAAAAGCTACTTTCAAATCAATAATCCAATAGCTTCTAACATGGATTGTTGGGACCTGAAAGTGAATAATTTTCTAATTTTCATTATTTAACAACTGAAAAGGTACAAAAACACAACCTGGGTTTGTTAAAAACCCAGGTGCTGAGTTGTTTTGTTCAGAATTTCAGCTTTAAGTTATTTCATATCTTAAATCTGTAATAACTTGTGGGGGAACACTGTACTTTATGCATAACAGATTCAAACTTCCAAGTGTTCAATGGGTTTTCTATGGTGATGCTGGGTCCCTATGGCATACCAGAGAACCTTAGTGTATAATGAGTATGAGTATCAACAACACTGATGGAATCTGCACACTTTCTATTATTGTGTGATTTTTTTTTCTTCACAGACAGCCTCCTTCACACCTCTCTCCAACCATTTCATATGTTTCTCCTCAGCTAAATTGACTAATAACTATAACCATCACGTTTCTCAATCTATAGTTTTATAATAAACCTATGGGCTGCAGTAGTGAACAGCCTGGGTGCTGTGAGCATCACCTGCTGAGCTCTCCTCCTCCTCTGACCCGGCTCGTCCGTCTGCTCCACCTGGATCAGGATGTATTCCTGATTGGTCAGATCAACCATCCCTCGAGAGAAAGGCCCGCCCACCTGCAGCTTCAGAAGTGCGTTGTCTCTGAAATCTGTCAAATTCATGGCTGTGTGGCAGAGTTAAGGGCAACAGTGGCGCAGATGGTAGAGTGGGTCGTCTCATGACCGCAAGGTCGGGGGTTTGAATCCCGGCTACTGCAGATGTTGATGTGTCCTTGGGCAAGACACTTCACCTACATTGCCTAGCGCTTTGGATGACTTGTGTCATATGAAAGCACTATTCAAAAAGTTTCCCTTGCTTTCCAATTTTTTTTTTTCCCGACAGTTTCCTATTTACAAGCAACGTTCTCCTTTGTCTTTTAGAGATGATGGATGGTTTGAATGCATGGGACACATTTCTCTACAAGCACAAAAAGAACAGGCTACCCTTTAGAATATGGAATAACTGGTAACTACTAGGTAATTACTAACTACTAGGTATACTACATAATTACCCTAGTAAGGGGAACGGTTAGGGTTAGTTACCTAAGAGCTATTGAGTAATTATTGTGTATTTTTTTATAGCGATTACTAGTAATTACTAGGGTAATTACCTAGTAGTTACCAGTAGTTACTGGGCCGTATTCTAAAGTGCTACCAAAGAACAGCTTAAGGATAAGGATACAGAAAGTGTCTGTGGGTGACACTGCCAACATCCTCCAGGGATTGTCTCTGTCTGGATACATACTGAAGAAGAGCTAAAGGGACAATACAAAAAGAAAAACACTAGCAATATTTCTCATGATATAAAACATTTACATATTTGACTTTGGAACAAACACTGCAAACATACAGGAAATGCATCCATGTGTTTAGCACACAGTGATAAATTCTTGAAGTTTGAACATTAATTAACTAAAAAGAAGTCAGACATGCCAGTAAATTAGCAAACCAAAATAATATCATCCACTTACACTGCAGAGGACGACAATTGTGAAGATACAGGCAGTTTTGGCAGCCTTCATGCAGCATCTGAAAGAAAATACAAAATTGAATTCAATTTATCACAAGGTCCACTTATTGATTGTTTTCAGATTCAAAATGAGAAAAAAACAATGCAAATATACAGTAAGTAAGTAGTTATTTTACAGAGCTTTGTCACTACTGGTACTGTCCAAAAGCTTTTATATGATATATTTTACATTTTAAAATCTCAATTTGTTTATTATAATAGAATGTACCCTTTTCCCCGGAATATTTTTTAACAATCCAATCCTGAGCTCCATAGAAAGTAGGTACATAATATTTAAAAAATCTTCACAAAACAGTGCTGCACCTTATGTTGCGAGTGAGTTTGAAGTTGAGGTTTAAGTCCAGCGAGTCGTTCTTGTCTGAGGAGCTGCAGCGGGACAGGGACAGACCCGTGACCTCGCTGCCCAGTCTGAACCTCCGCTCGAAGTCCTGAGAGCTGATGTCCCAATGATCCTCCACTCCTGCGAAAGCCGGGTCGGCCACGGTCATGTAGGTGATGCTGAGGACACAACCGAAACGACAACCGATCAGCGCCAATCCTGGTCTTACAGTTTCCCTGACACATAATGTGTGCCTTGTCTATGAAGACTGACCTAACGTGAAAGGCCCTGCATGTCCGGTGAATCAGGTTTGATCACATAACAAAGCCAAGATTTCAGGATATAGGTTGCGTTCACGTTATAGAATTCTATTTAACTTGGCGGGCAGGTGCCAACACAACTCTCTATGGGAGAAGAGAAAATGTCCAAATGTTGTACTTGATCAGTATCTGATAATTATTGGATCCTCATACCTGCCATCATCACGCACATGTTTTTGAATATTGCAACCAATTTTGGACACATTTATGAGACAATATTAGATCAAATTCAAATGTGCTGACTGAGAAAACTTTGAACTTTCTGACAGCTTTTGTTTCATGTGGATTGGCCCAGGAATTACAGAGGAAAAAGACTACAAATCTGCATTTCCACAGTAACCATTGTTACTGCTCTCCTCCTGAATTTTAAACTATAGGCTCTTTATCGTAGCCAAAGATTCTTCAGTCTTCATCTGTACTCTGTAGTTGAAGTGTAAGAAGTCCAAAGATTGTCGTCAGCTTAATAAAGTCTTGAACACACGTTTGTGGGTCTCTAAGAGTAAACCAGAAGGATGAGTTAACCTCTACGTCCCTCCTCTCTTGGTACTAAAGGTAAGAAAACATCTTAGCCTATGCATACTTAATATGGCTCGTTACCGCTCTATTGTCTCACCCTGGATTAAGTTCTAAGGTTGTTGACACTTCCCTATGGCCCTGCTCCGTCCAGTAGTCCAGGGTCATTAGAATGACAGTGGTTGTTCACTCTAAGGTTGTTATTGTCAATAGGTTTCTGTCTCAGTATGTTGTTATAGATTGGGTCCAACTTAAACCTGAGTCCTCCATTGCGATTCATAGCTGGATTTTTTTTACCAATATGGCCTCTTTGATACCTCTCTCAAACCATCTACTTTCTTTCGATAAAACCTTAACCTCACTGTCCTCAAATGAGTGTTTGGTGGCTTTGAGATGGAGATGCAGCCAACTGAGGACCGCTACCGCTAGAATTGCCTCTTCAGTGTTGACCAAGCCTTGTTTTCAGTAATTGTTTTGTCTCTTCAATGTAATGTTCTTTGCATTCATTTTCTTTGCAATTAATTGAATAAACTATTGCTCTTTTTGTGGTTTGGGATCTTGTCTTCAGGGTGAACTAGTTTTTGTCTTAATGTATTCCTTGTTTTGAAATAAACCGGGATTTTATGCTGTCTAATGGCCCTCTGCATTTCCTCTGAGACTCCACTGTACATAAGGTACAGCTACTCCTCTCCTTTTTGGTTCTGTCCCCTGTTTGTCCTGTTGCCTCACCTGTCTTCTTGTGGGAACCTCAATAGTGGAGATCTCTCTGTGATGTTGGCCGAATTCGTTTTTCCCCGGAGAATGTTGACCACGCTGAAGCTGTGCAAAACAAAAGATCACAAGTTCAGTCCAAGCGAAGCAGTCCTGTCCATATGCTCGCTTTATAAACTTCTAAATGGGCCCAGTCTCATGGCGAGCAGCGTGGGAGGCCGCAGCCATCAGTCACCTGTCACTGTCCTGCCCACTGCTACCTACAGGGGGCGATGAGGCAGCTGGAATGGGACACCTCCGACACTATTAAGGTGACTTTTACCCCCCCTCGATACTGCGCTGTGCCCTTGAATGTAACACCGAATTCTCAGAGCAGCTGAGCCCAAGTCACTCGCTGCATCTGTCCGCTAGAAGCTGTTGCGCGTCATTTTGGGCCAAGTGTCGCAAACAGGCAAAGGAGACAAGACAATTAAAGAGTTTCTTTGCCCGCTGCTTTGAGAAATGCCACAAGTGTCATTACATAAAACACACAGAGCCCCAGCTGTTGTAAATCTCACTGAAAATGAAAGGTCTCCTCAGATAATCTCTTAATCTTGAGGGCTTTCACACTCTGCCTGTTAAATGTTAAATGAATGGAAAATACAAAATACCCTTTCTTTCGTTTGAGCATGGTCTAAGCTGTGTTACTAATGAAGTGAAGTGTCTACAACTGTTGCTGCAGTCTGCTTCTCCTTAATGACTTGACTGTGTGATTTGGCAGGAGTCGTCTGTTTGCACACAGCGTATAATCTGAGAGATAACCTAACATCTATGATCGACTCCACGGGGTGATATTTATTTTACGGGAAAGGAGAGTAACCATTGATAGTGTACACAGTAAAGTGTCCTAAGGATGGACAAGTAGGGGGATTTGCTAGACTTCAATTTTTATTTTCGCCACACCACCGAGAAACAAACACTAGACCAGTGGTTTCCAAAGTGGGGGCCATGAGGACTGAGCAGGGGGTCCCAAGATGATTTCAAGATACAAAAACGAAAATATGATAATGTATTTACTATAATTATCATTGACAATAAGCATAGATTGTGATTTGGGGTCAAATAACTTTGTAAACATTGAAACATTTTTTGCTTGATATTATCTATATTTGCGGTGACAGTAACGCAAATGGAAGAGCGGGTTGTCTTGTCACCAGAGGGTTAGTGGTTCGAATCCTGCAGGTGCACACTGTCCTTTAGCAAGACGCCTCACCCGCCTCACCCCTTGCCTCCAGTGTCTGTGTAGACTGGTGTATGAATGAGTGTGAATGGGTGGTTCCTTGATGTAAATGGCTTTGAGTGCCTAAAGCAGGTAGAAAAAAGGGCTATATACTGTAAATGTGACCATTCATCATTATATTATGAACCAGTTTTTACTGAGGGGCCCCGGATTGTTTGCATGGTAATTTTAGGGGTCCTGAATCCATCCAAATTTTGCATACAACATGCAATAAATCCACCAACATTCTGTTTTGTTGACACTGTTGCTAATCTATAACAATACCCAGAGGTCAAAACAAAGAGCAGCCTGATTTTTGTTTCACAGTAAATCAACACCTGGCATCCCACAAAGTCTGCATTTTGGACCAGTTCTTTTTAGCCGATGGTTCCTTTATTATTCACAAGAAATGAATCTAATTAACGTGACCCTTGTTTTCCTTTGCTAGTCAATGTTCTAGCGAATTCTAGTGAAGGCTTATCTTATTCTTACATAAATGGTTAAACTGGACAAGCTCTGACTGAATGTTAGCTAGGGACTCTCTATAGCAGGGGTGTCCAGACCTTTTTCACTGAGGGCCGCATATTGAAGTGTATACGACATGGAGGACCACAGATCGGTGGCCAGTGCAGTCAAACATTCAACTGGGTTCTTTTAAGAGAGGTTCAAACCTTCCCCCACATCTCTATTCAGTCTGGAACCTTAATGCAAGCTCTGTCTCACAATAAAATGTACATTTTGGAGTTTTTTTAATGTGTAGAATTGTTAAACTGAAAAACGTATCATCTCTGGTGATGTGTGCCAATTCAACAAGAAGCTTATGGGCCACAAAAAAATGGTCTGAGCTGATTCTATAGCCTGGCCGACCATGGGAGTTGATCTGTCCTCATTGTGGTTCTCCTCAAGGTTTCTCCCTTTTTCCCCAATGTTTTTCCTTGCCACGGAGGATGGTCTAAGGTTGGGGGAAACCATGGCCTTGTTTTGTTCGTTTGTTCCTTGTTTCACTGTTCTAATGTCTGTTCAGTCCCGTGAGGCGACTCTTGTTGTTATGTTGAGCTATACAAAAATAAATGGATTGATTGATTATGACGGTGTGCTGATAGTGGGAGGAAAGTTACAGGTAGCCTTTGAGACTGGACGTGTACTTTGTGTCAGAGGGACTGAAAGAGTGATAGAAGAAGCTGATCACTGTGACACCATGAGCATTCCCCCGCTGTGACAGTTTAGTCCAACAGGTGCAGAGTGTCGGGTGCTTTTACATTTAATGATGCACAGAGGCGTTCGTCTGGCACCTCCATCCTTCCTGCTGGGACTGGTTATATAGACATATGTTCAGCAGCACAAGCTCATACATTAAATCTTCTACTTCTTACTGAAATATTACATACTATTATGTACTTAATGAACACAATTCCCCACATGAAATCCACTGGGCAACAACAAAGCTTATCTTAACAATAAATAATCTAACAAGTCACTGCACTATGTTAATTGACAGTTGCGCCAACAAAGATTTATTACTCCCAATTTATTGCTTCCCAAGGCAAGCGTAATTAATTTCTTTGCAAGTGCTTTTTCTTTGACTATTCTATATATTTTCTTAAGGGGAGAGACTGCAGGCCAATTTTTAGCCATAACATTATAACATATAAACATTCACCCGGAAACAAATAAATTACCAAATCTTTAATATGGAGTGTAATTTTTGCACTGCTTCAACATTTCTCCATAGAACTACTGAATATGGAAAATTAAAAAAAAATCTTACATTGTGGCGAAGGCATAAGATAAGATAAGACTTTACTGATCTCACAATGGAGAAATATACTTGTTAGAACAGCTCTTAAGATAAAATCACACAGGGGGGCGCGAAAAGTCAGGAAATGTGCAATCAAAGAAGAAAATAAATTGCAAATAGGTAGTAATTAATCAATCAATCAAATTTTATTTATAGAGCCCTTTACAACACTCAAGGCGACCAAAGTGCTTTACAATAAAATCACATAAAATCCATTAAGACATTAATGGATTAATAAAACAGTTAAAAAAACAATAAAACAGTTAAAAAGCATTAAAAAATAATAATAATAACAGAACCTCCTGGCCAGCTCTGTACTTCACTTAAGTAGCACTTACAAACTTCAAACTTTCCAGTCTTGGACTTAACAATATTGTGAAGGTTTGATCAGAGGTAGCCTGGTCTTACCATACCCTCGTACTCATTTCGTACAGAGGGTCTGGATCTTTATAATTGTGCTCTGTTTTCAGGTGGGAGGGGTCAACTCCTTTTAAAATTTCAAAAGATTGGATCTGATTTTACCCAATCGCTAGCGTTTGGTCGTGACGTACATGCCCGGATCTACAGGGGTGCAAAAGGCTGCATTGCAACCTCATTTTAAAAAGTTTGCACCCTCAGTTTTTGTTACATCACAATGTATTTTAATGGTAAGGGCATATATTTGCACCCCTATGAAACACAGATGCACCCTCAGTCAGTTTGTTCTGGAGCTGGCGCTGGTGATGTATGATGTCACCTACAACACCCGCCTCCCCCGCTCGCTGAATGGCTAGGATGAAATTCAACCGATGTATCACGGCCACTGAGATCAGACCCAGACGTAACATGTCGGGAAATGATAATTGACCGGAGTTTACGGATGGCTAAGGCCAGGCTAGATCAGAGGGATTTTTAAATATTCAATTCCTGGTCTGATTTAGTGAGGTTTGAACAGTTAAAATCAAGGCGAAATTAAACTCCCCTCAGATTTATTCACTAATAACAAGGTTACTATAGAAAACTAACCAAAATATCCCAAATCCCCTTTGAACAAATCTTTGCAACTAATATAGCAACAAAATAAAACCATAAAATTAAACCTGGCTTTATCCATTATTTATATTTTGTTGCTGAAAATATCTGCAATACACATAAAATGGCTTATTTCTATATGATAACGGAAAATGGCGGAAAACTTGCAATACATATTTTGTCATATTTATGCCAATAATACACACAAAAAGTGTCAAATTGATATCACACAATTTCAACTTTTCCCCATTCACCTGCAGTGTCTCGCATTAAGATATCGCCGTTACAATTATAACAATCAAGACCTAAACACACCTCTGTACCACGTTTCATCATGTGCCAGCTCTGACTCAGTGCACGAGTGAGTAAAAGAAATGCCTGTTTAATCCCAATAACATCATGGGCTTGAGATTAGCGCTTCTGACGGACTGAGACCGTGTGAATTGCTTCATGAGAGGCATTCCTCTGCTTCACATATGTTCATAAAGAAGATTTACCCAGCAGCCTGTATGTAACGTGACTGTGCACGTGTGGGACCACCAGCTCCATCAGCTGTTTCTGCGTCTCCGTTCCAGACATGTACGTACATACAAGCTGGAAAAGGGGAGGCACAGTTTGAACTACAGTGTGAATAAAAGACTGTAGGGACAGCTATAAAGGGGAGTTTTGACAGCGAGAAATTAATGGTACACTATGTAACATTTTGAATACTGTTGCCAACAATATAAAACATGTTCCTAAAGACCAGCTAGTCACAGAAAATTAAAGTTTTGCAGTGGACAATCAAAGAATGGATTTGGATTAAGGACCTAACCTATATTTAAATCTCATATTTGGCTGCTGTAAGAGACGAGCTGGAGACGTCCCCGCTCCCAGTAAAGTTAGGTCTCACAGCAAAGACACGTTTGATTGGCCATTTTTCAACAATAAAAATATCTGTAATAAAATAGATGCTTATATTTTATTCTAATTATTGGGTTAAATTCTGATTCTGATTCTGATTCTAAATATCGTAGGCAAAGATTCTTCAGTCTTCATCTGTACTCTGTTGTTGAAGTGTAGGACGTTTCGATCTTACTCCAAAGATCTTCCTCAGCTACTGGAGACTTAGCAAGAGTAAACCAGAAGGAGGAGTTAACCTCTAAGTCCCTCCTCTCTCATGGTACTAAGCGTTGGAAAACATCTGAGGTACTAAAGGTTGGAAGACATCTTAGCCTATTTAATTAGGATTAAGACTATTCATACTTAATTAGGCTAAGATGTTTTTCAACTTTTACTACCAAGAGAGGAGGGAGTTAGAGGTTAACTCCTCCTTCTGGTTTCCTCTTAAGAGACCCACAAGCATGCGAAGTCTCCAGGAGCTGAGGAAGTTCTTTGGAGTAAGAGCGAAACTTCAACTACAGAGTACAGATGAAGACTGAAGAATCTTTGCCTAAGATGGACAACTCATGTACGAATGAGAACCTACACAGACTATTGGGTTATATGTTAGGCGGTATGCAAATAGAAATACATCAAATCTAATCATAAAGTAATACTTATGACTCTCCCTACTGCTAAAAAATGACTTCTAATATTTCCATTTATAGCAAAAAAAAAACAGAGAACTCAGAACAGTAGTTAGTTGCTTTTACAAGGAACATGAAACTCTTGGAAAGTCTTTGTTGTCTGCTAATACGTGTATGTGAAGACAGAGTCAGCTGGTTGAAAGGTCCCATAGCCCTGCAGTGTAATGGACCTTGTATGTTTCTAGTGTGGTCTCATGACGTTCACTCATTCACACAGATCATCAATGGCCTGTTTTACAACCGTCCTGAAAGTAAACAGTAGAGACTCACCCGTCCTCTTGCCTCACAGGCACAAAGCCCTCCGTGTGGATGACGCACTGTCCCGCAGGCAGCACCGCGGACTGTAGCAGCTTCTGTGTGTCCCGGCGCTCGGACATGCCCTGCAGCAGCCGCAGCTCCCCGAAGTTGCCCCCCTCGGGCCCTCTCAGACTCCGGCCCTGACCCTGCGCTGAGGCCTGGGTCATTTCCATCTCCAGGTTGCTCTTGTTCTCCAGATACATCCTGAAAACAGATGAGAGGGTTGCGATGGATATTCATTGTGTGTTCCTCTGACCACCACCAACAGCTCAGTCACGCTACACTCCTACACAAGCAAGGTGAGTGAGTTGCTTTCACATTATTTAATCTATTTGAGTTGGAGCAGGTGCCAATACAACTCTATGGAGAGGGAGAGAAACAGTTTTTGAAAGATACTTTTCCAAAAAGAAAATGGACAAATGTTTTCCCTGATCATTATTTGATAGTGATTGGATTCAGTCATATTATTCCTATGGCTGAAAGTCCATTCTTCTAGCCACTTTTGGACACCTTTATGAGAAAATAATCTGACCTTGGTTCATATGTGCTGACAGAGAATACATTGAACTTCATGACAGTTTTTGTTTCATGTGTAATAGCCCTGTAATTACAGAGATATTATCCATAAACAAAGCCAAAAAAGTTAACCAGCATAGAATTCCCAGCCCCCCAGCAAATTTGAGTTTGTCCTTCCAATGACACATCTAAACATGGCAAAAAAGAGAGAATATTTTGTTTTGGGATCTTAATGGTAATGGTGCACATATTTCATCAATTTGAACCCATGGATAACCTTGAAAATGGTGCTGCCCTATAAGAGAATTACACCTCAATGTCCTTAACACACCATTGTGCCATTAAGGCACTGGTAACAGTTTGTATAAAGTACCACCAGATCTCCACCACATCTAAAATGCATCCATAAGAGGGCTAACCCTGTGATGAATCAGGTCTGAACAGGTCCAAAATATGACTAAACTATGACTAAGGAAGTAGGGCTGTACAATTAATTGAAAATGTCAATTCATCAGGATCATTGTAGCTTATGATTACACAAATGTATAACTGAGAAAAAGGATTGTTAACCAAGTAAACAAAACAATACCTCAATACATGTCTCTAAATTAAATAAAGATTAGATGAGGAGCTACAAAATCCCTGCGCACTTGAAACAATCCATATACAACCAATGGAACCAACCCCGGACTTTACCACAGTTGAAGAAACAATGATATAAGCCATGTAAATGTGGCTAAAATAAAAAAAAAAAAAGCCAAACATCAAACATTTCACCACAGACAATACGCCCATAAGCCTCGTTCATTCATTACTGCTGCATTATCGCTTAAAGCAGTGGTTACCCAGGATTGTAGGCCCCCCCTCAGTGCCAACCCTAACCCTAAATCCCACAAAATGGAACTGCCTTCGTCCGTGGTTCCACCTCTGAACTTGTTGTTTAAAAAAGCCTGTTAGCTTTGGCTCATCATCTCTTTATCGCAACACTCTTTCTCCTTTTGCGCCTTTCTATTCTGTGCACCGCTTTCCCATTATATTATAACAGAAAAGACGTGTACATAAGTTACGCCTGAAGTTTATCTGCACTTGGATTGGCTAGTGTGTTGTATTAGTATCAACGATGCTATGACAAATTGTTCGCGGCTTGTCATTGTAGATCGATGGCGGGTCCCGATGCCATATTAGTTGAGAACCACTGACTTTAAAAAGGGGATTACGTGTGGTTCTTTATAAACTTCCCTTTGAGTGGAAAGCCATATTCTCCATGCAGCTCCCTATAAGGCCCTATTATACCTGGTGAGAAAATGAGTGCACTTGACGCATACGCGAGGCTCTATAGCTCATGTATTAACATCAGAGCCCATTAGAAGCGCTGTCTGAATTATAGGTCTATTAACAGCAGGTCAGTGGAGGAGGTCAGACATGTGGTCCCAGCCTATGATTTAGACTGGATTTAATTCACTCACATGAGCACGGGCAACAGGAGCTCACGTGTGGCATTTGGAGCTCAGGACCTCAGCAGGGCAAAAGGGGGAGGAGCCTAATAACTCGACAAGTAAATATGTGGGTTGATATGAGCCGAGACACGGCGCTGGGCTGCAGAGGACGTCACACTTGTTGATTAAAATATTACTGTGGGTTAAATTCCCAGACTGTGTGGGGTCGTTCTGATTCACGGAGCTCCACTTCATTACTTGGTGGTGTTCTTCAACTATGTTTGTAGCCACAGTTGCCCCTCGTGGTGAGAAGAGCGTTTCTGTGACCCTCCCACCACTGCCAACCACTCACTCACGCACTCCACATTCATGTAGGCGATGGGTGAAGTGTCTTGCCCAAGGACACAACCGATTTAAAAATGGCTCAAATACTGACCCCAGGGTTTCCTAATAGTAAAGGAAACTGTGGTGGCTCCATAGTTTAATTTTGCCACTCTTAGTCTATTAAATAATGAATAAATAAATTGACATAACAAATTACCATTTTTGCTTCTTAAATGATAATAAACATATATATTTATACTATAGTGTTCCAACATATAAATTTAGGTCAAAATGTAAAATTTTACTGATTAAAAGTGCACAAATATGGATCTCCTGTGCCTCCATAGTTTCAGAAAACCTTTGTGGGAAACTCCATCTGTGCGTGGGACATCATTATGTCCAATTCAGTCAATGTTAGCCACTACAGAGGGGCCTCCAGTAATAGTACATTATCACCATTATTCCCATAGCAATTTCTTTGAAAAACAATTGTAATTTTCTCTTTGTGTTGCAGTGTTTTAATGACTAGATCTGTTTAAGTCAGAAATATTGAGTCACTTGTTATTGATCAAATTCATTCAACTTTAGTTTTAGACTACGGTGATAAAAATCTAAAATCAAACAACCACTGTTATTTGGAACTTGACATGTACATTTACAACCAAAAATCTGAAAAAAATCTGACACATTCTTTGAAAAGAGTGAATTGATCATGCTGGGGCCCCGAGACCGCTTTGAAAACATTCACCGACTCGCTGTACCCACCGTGCGTCACTAATTTGCATGAGACTTCACCTAATGCCCACATCAGCCTGTTGTGAAGTGCCGAGTGGAGAGAGAGAAGAATAGTCTCCTCTATGTCCCATCATGCCTTGGGGCACCGTGTGATGCAGAAGGGCAATCTGCTTTCTCTGAATTTACACCCTCGTTCACAGCGGAAAAAGCTAAAGACAACTTCACATCAACTGTGGAAATTACAATTACCATTAGAGCAACGTGGAAAAAGGATTTCATACCAGAAGTGTAGTGGATTGTCAACTTGGACCCAAAGCTTTGTACCAATTTAAACTTATTCTGCTCATTTTTGGTTTAACATAACATAATACTTGGATGGCAGATGTGATTTTCAAACAGAACTAAATAAAAAATAATAATATCTAAAGTTTTGGAATTAAGAATATGCTCTTTTGCCGTAAAAGAATTCACCAAAAGAGGATGTATTTAAATATATTGCAAAGGTCAGCACAAATGAGGCAGTGTGGCCAGTTAAGACATAAAACCGACTTATACCAAAGCTACTTACTCTGGTGCCTAAATGAAATTACACATAAATGAACAGACATGTGGAAAAAACTAAGAAATAACCAGCATAAAAAGTGATGGAACTTACCTTTACGATTTTAGACGTCCACAAATTTAAAATAAATGATGGTGGTCAAATGAAAGCTGGGGAGACAATAATATCCGATAAATGCGCCTTATTAAAACAGACCAGACTGTATAAGTATAAGTGAAAATACTTTTTGTGAGTGTGATTTGGAGTCGTTTTGGTGGAGAGAGAGAGAGCCGGAGAGAGGCTGAGGTGCTGCTTGTCTCCTCTGCTCCCCACAGAAGGCGGGAGAAGGTTGAAGGCCTGTGAGCTGTAGAGTGCAGGAGGTGGGAGTGGCACTAAAAACTTCCCCATTCCTCTGACTCTCACTTCTCATGGAGGAGGGTGAGAGGACCAAACAGGATACAAACCTTTTCACATAAGGATATTGTAACTAGGGCTGGGACTGGTAGCAAAAAATGTTTCCCTTTAGATAGCAAGTTTTGATGCCTGGAGGGTCCTGAGACAGCACTTGGGTTTTTTTTTTTCAGCTCAAATAAATGATAAAAAGTAATTAAAAATGAATTGGGTAAATTACCCTTATATCTGTTGGTGGTTGGTATGATTCTCAATGACCAATAATTTAGTACAGGTATTGTAAAAAGTATTGTACAGGTATACCAAGTATCGTTAAAGTACTGGTATCTAAAATAACTGCATGGTACCCAGCCCTAATTGTACCTCAGAATAATGTGTGTAGAAGTGAAACTAAATGTAACTAAAGGAACAGTGGAATGGTTGCAATTAGCAGATTGCAATTATTTGTCCAGTGTATGTAAAATACCCTAGTATTAGAAAAAAACACGCACATCCAGTCTGAATTCAATCAATCAATCAATCAATTTATTTTTGTAACGCCCAATATCATAACAGAAATCATCTCAAAGGTCGGTATGGACAAAAACAAATCAATATCAGACATCAACAATGATCAAATAAGTCACACACGAATGAAATGTCTCAACCAGATGTAATGTCCCGTGAATAAGTAAATCACTTAGAGTAACAAGCTTAGAGTATCCCCCATCCTTAGACCTTCCTCTACGGCGAGGAAAAAACCCTAAATTCTGTTTTACTTTGGGTATTTGGGCTTTTTAACTTTAGATTGAAGGTGGATTCCATCGTTTATAGACATGTGATTCTTGTATTAGATTAGCAGTTCAGTCTTCTGTCAAATGTTTAAAATGTGTATCATAAATCCATCAGAAGGTCGGGGGGTTTGAACCCTGGCTCCCACAAGTGCACTGTTGTTGTGTCATAGACACTTACCCCTCCTTGCCTGTGTATGAATGTGATGAGGGCGTGAGTGGTCGGAGGGTATCGATGATCAGTCTGCCCCAGGGCAGCTGTGGCTACAATAGTAGCTTACCTGGAGTGAATGAGTAGTGAAATGTAAAGCGTTGCAAATCACAATAGCAATTAGATATTTAACGCTCTGTTACTTAAAGGTACTATGCGGCTCGGGTTAAACACTGCTGCAGGACTCTTGTCTGCCATCTCCCAGTTTAATGGTCTCTTCAACTCTCACTGAACATAGCCATTGGACTCTTGTCCAAAAATGCACCACTGGCCCATAGGAGTGGATCCCTCCCCAAAATGGTTCTCGTGGTTTCCTCATTTTTTCCCATGTGGTTTTAAGGGTAGTTCCTCGCCGTGGAGGAGGGTCTAAGGATGTGGGATACTCGAAGCTTGTTATGTCCGATTTACTTATTTACGGGACATTATTACATCTGGTTGTGACATTTCACTTGTGTGTGGCATTCATTTGTGTGTGACTTATTTTGATTATTCTTGATGTCTGATATTGATTTGTTTTTGTCCATACCCACCTTTGAGATGACTTCTGTTGTGATATTGGGCGTTATAAAATAAATTGATTGATTGACTATGCCTGATTTTTTTTTCATTACAAACAATGAAAGAGTGAGTGAGTAAATGAAATTATTAGTTGAGGCCAAAACTCATTCCTAACACATTTCTAACACTCAATCCTTTGCAAAGATGACTTTATGAGCATATTTCACAACTTGCGGGATGACTTTTCAGGGCCATTGTCATGGAAATGCTAGAAAACTAGCCTATAAGCTCATGAAATGGACAGAAATTCATTATATTTAGATGCGCAGTATTATTTCCACAAATATCTGAGTTTACAATATAGGGGAGGACGTCAAACTGTCACATATGATTGCTATAACTATTCTATGAAATTTTGACTTGAAAAAAGTCCAAAATTATGTCTATCCACGAGTTTATCTCACCACCAAACGTCCAGCCTTGTCGACGCTGACTCACCTGCTCCATCACTGCCCCTGAAACATGAGAAAATACAGATATCAGGAGGTTCCCAGCATTTCTCAGGCCGAGCTGTCGTTTTGTGAAGCACTGAGCACGACATGTCTCAACGGACTAAGTAAAGTCCACAGGTTTAAGGTGTAGAGAGGTCAGACAGGTCACAGACAGGCCTAGGGTCTAAATGCATTTAATGCAACTAATAAAGGTATACAGTATCTGTTCTTTTGGTTCGTACGGAGTCATTTGATACGTCAAAGATTTGAGAATCATTCAATATTTTACAGACATATTGATGATAGACATGTTAAAAGTTTAAGGTTTTAAGGGTGATGGGGCAATGTGGCACGGGAAAGGCACACAGGGCTGTGGGGGAGAGGGTTAATCCAGATTTACTAAAATAAAGGTCAAAGGATTAGAGCAAAAGATTTTTGGAGAAAATTGTCTGACTCTTGTCACTTTTCCCTTGTCTCAATGCCATAATTGTCTCTGTGAAAGGTAGGACTATGGCATTAAGTCACCAAAAATAAAGATATTGTTTGTCCAATTTATTATAAGAGTTGATTTCTCAACGTAATTTCAAAAATAGATTAGAATAAGTCTTAATCTATATTAGTAAAAATACAACATTATACTGAATGTAAAATACAGTAGTGTACGGGACATTCTAGGATTGGAAAGCAAACATGTTATTGAACTTTATCATAAGGCATAATAAGATAACCCACTAACCCTCACCTGGCCTAACACATAACCCAGATTGTACAATATGCTGCATCTATAGCAGGTATTAGAGCTGCACGATATTGAAAAAACTATTGATAACGATATTATTGCGATACTTAGATAAATATAGTCTAAGTATCGCAATAAATTATAATATATTTTTCAGCAAATCCAAAAACACTAAATCAGAACCAAACCAAAGGCCAAAAAATGTGCTAAATTAAGAAAGTTATAACTAAAACTGAACTTCTGTACATTTATAAGTTCGTGCATGTTTGGTTTTAGAGAGTGTTGGCAAAAAATGTAAAAATCTCAGTCAGATGGAAGACTAAGTGAATTTGCGATATATTGTGGCTTCTTGCAATACGGATATTGCATTACCTAATATTGCCATACGATGTTTTTTGTGATATATTGTGCATATATTGTGTGCATTGGTGTGTATGGGGAAATGCCCAAATGTTCATTGATCAATTAGCTAGCGTTAGCTTACAAGTTAATCTGACTTCACCACTGAGTATGAAGTGAATGAATAATGTCTACAGTGCAGCGCTTTGAGAAACTTGGTAAACAGGCTTGAAAAGCGCAATACAAGTGTAAGCCATTATTATTATTATGACTGGGGCATGGCTGCGCACAGGTGAGTTTACAACCCCTAGCATCTCTAGGATAAATAGGCTAGCTTTAGGCTACACTAGCTAAGGTTGTCAAAATAAGTCCAACTTTTAGGTGTAAATGTTATAAAATGTCCTGAAAAGTAGTTAAAATTCTTGTCTTTTTAGCTGTCTACAAACATAGCCTTGTTACTGTTTGCTCTTCCTTCTTTTGTGTTTCTCAGAATGAATCTAAAGACAGGGTTGTCCTTTGAGCTGGAGTCACCTGCTTTGCACGGACCGCAGCTGATGAAGGGCAGAGGAGGAGGATGTCCCCGGGGCAGACGGTCTTGTGCTGCGGCTGACGATGTGAGATATCACTGTAGCTTACAGTACAGAGGCTCACATGGACCAAGGCCCGGCCAGAGGCCAGAGGCCGCCTCTGCATCAGCCTCTGCATCAGCCTCTGCACCAGCCTCTGCACCAGCCTCTGCACCAGCCTCTGCACCAGCCTCTGCATCAGCCTCTGCACCAGCCTCTGCACCAGCCTCTGCACCAGCCTCTGCACCAGCCTCTGCACCAGCCTCTGCACCAGCCTCTGCACCAGCCTCTGCACCATGGTCCTCACACGTCACATGGGGAGCCCATGTGACCTATGAGGACCATGGTGTATGAACTTACCGATATCAAGGTGACGTGACTTCTATGATGAAATTAGCCTTATTTCTTAGTGCATCACAGTTAAAGAAAATATTTGAATAGTGGGTAAAGGTTTCAACACACACACATCCAGTTTCCCATATGTATAGCTGCAATCTTTTTGGTGAACAACCAATTATTTAGGGTTACTTAGGGTTCAAAATAAAGGCTGTCCTTATTTGAACTCATTTCTGGTTTACAAACTCATGAGTTTAATTTGCACTCACTTCAGTCTCACATGAATGAATATTTTTCTATTTTTTTTTATGAGAAACACTACACTCACATCTTTGTTTTGGTCCTGGAGAAGAATTATCTCTTTCAATGAATTTGTTTTAATCATTAATTTGTTCATTTGGATTGCTTATGCTTGTGTCTCCAAGTTAAAGTGCGTGGGTGCATACCCTGAATGTTTAAGACAAATACTATCATTCAGAAGGGCTTAACAACGTAATCCTCAAAGTGTAGTAAAGTCTGGTGTAGAAAGAGGCAGTGGACCATGGATTAGGCTTGTAGTTTCTAGAAAGCGACTGGGAGGGTGGGGTTGTCCTAAATATCTCTAAATGAACAGATTTGTTTAGGAAAATATACTGACTCAAGATTTGAAGGGCGTCTGACAGGTCACACCAGACGCATAGAAAGGTGGATACAATGGAAAGGACTCTATTCCTTACATAGACAATAAGATATGTCTTACATTAGAGCCATAAAATTAATCACAATAAGCAAATGGCAAAGGCTACTACAACTATGTTGGTAACATAATCACCTCTGCAAACAAAATATACACTGTCTGGCCAAAAATAAAGCCACCACCTGGATTTAACTAAGCAAATAGAACTGGGGTTGATGCAGTTTGTCAGTTTTAGGTTTAGCAACACTATAGGCCCACAGAATGAGACCAGCTGAAACATAAACATCCTGAATTATTTACATCCATTATTATTTATGAGTTATTCCATCAATGGATTTCTTCTTCTCTGATGGCACAGGCATATTCCAAGATGACAATCCCAGGATCAGGCTCATATCACAAAAGAGTGGTTCAGGAGTGTGAATGGTCATTTTCACACATGGATCCAGATCTTATCTCCACTGACAATAGTTGGGATGTGCTGGAGAAGACTTTGCTCAGTGTTCACACTCTTCATCATCAATACAAGATCATAGTGAAAAATGAATGCCACACTGGATGGAAATAAATGTTTGGACATTGCAGAAGCTTATTGAAACAATGCCACAGCGAATGGTGCTGTGATCAAAGCTAAAGGTGGACTAATGTGCGTGGGACTTTTTATTTTGTGGTGACTTATTTTTTGGCCGGGCAGTGTATGTTTGCATTGGGTTTCCTTTTATGTAAAATCTGTCAAAACCACTGCAAACATGTTCAAGTTTGTTTGTTAGTTATCATTTCAGTCTCATTCATCATTAATCCACCTGGACGTGTTTAAAATGTAGCACATTTAATTGAATCTTGATTTCAAAATAAACTGAATAAAATAAAGTGGTTCTCAGATTTTTCGCCAAGTACCTCATAAAAAGTATGACCTTGCATTTACCACCACCAGGCCTGAATCAAGATCAAATCAGGACTAAACTGCACCTAAAAAGGGTCTGGATCAGTGGTTTTCTACTTGTGAGGCGTCAAGATCCACCATCAGCCTCGGATGACTGTTAAATATGGTATTTTTTCCACACAATAATTGTTAAATACACACGGTGGCACAGCGGTTAGCGCTCGTGTTTCACAGTTACAAGGTTGAGGGTTCAATTCCCTTTCTGTGTGGAGTTTGCATGTTCTCTCCATGTCTGCGTAGGTTTGCTCCTGGTAGGTTTCCTACCACCAAAAACATGTACAATAGATGAGGATGAATGAGAGTGAGAGAGTGAATGGTTGGTGGTGGTCGGTGACGGCTGATGGTGAGCATGGAGTGAATGAATAATGTCTACAGTGTAGCGCTTTGAGAAACTTGGTAATCAGGCTTGAAAAGCGCAATACAAGTGCAAAATATTTCCCATTTTTTGAGCACCTCTTTTTACCTCTTCCAACGGTCTTAGGACCATGGAATCTTAACTTGTATTTTAGTCTTCATATTGCTTCTTTTTGCAAAATGTTTGTACCTAATAAAGAAATATATTTTTGAATTAAAAAAGAAAAAAAAAAAGCTTAAAAAAAATTATTATTAAGGAGGAAATACATGGTACAGGCTTTTTGTACTTAAACTAAGAAGAAATAACTCATAGCACAACACTAGATAATGAAGCTCAATTTACTTATTCTTTCTTATTTTAAGCACAACAAAACTTATTTCACTTTTTTACTTGGTAGATCAAAATTCCTTAAATTATGGCTATACACTAATGTAAGGATTTAAGCTATACACTTAATTGTAACTTACCAAGTTAACATTTTTTGTAGTTGAACATAGGGTCAGTCAATAAACAATGAAAACAAAACAGTTCCCAGAGAAACTCTCATGGCCCACTGAAAATCGTTCTGCGACCCACCAGTTGAGAACCACTGGTCTAAATGAATAAAGACTAAATTTCCATTAGTAAGACTCAAAGAAACCCAAGTATACATTAAAAAGTTAAAAAGTTACAAAGCAGATTCTTTCATCTAGCAGCTAGTTTTCAGAACAGACTTTGTGGGCATGTAACTAGGGCAGCCCATTCCTCTCTCTGCGTCTTGTACATTTTTTCTTCAACTGTAGTGAATCACCTGACTCCCTCCCTCACATTGTACTGTTATTACTGCACTAAGTCGACAAAGAATGTGAATGATTTTTAAGCCAAATCAAGCCTTCATAAAACTTTTTCCACCTCTTTCTCAGAAATGCATGTACTTTGAAGTGGACCAGAGTATGCACAAAGACAGCAGTGGGTAAAACGTCCCCACCCCAAAACCAAAGAGAATTTACACACTACTAATAACATAATAATATTGGCACCAATGACTGTGCAATGTTAACAATTAAGTCACGCTGCATAACATTTACAGTAAGGCAATGACGTAAATAAAACTAATCAGTACAGGTGTTTTTATTGGTGAAAAACAAAAACATTTAAATCTAATAAATCATTTCAGTGTAGGTGTTTTTAGTGGTTGGGGAAAAAATGAAAAAAACTATAACCGGAGCCGGGTCGCAGAGGCAGGAGTCTGAGCAGAGATGCCCAGACTTCCTGAACCACACACACTCCTCCAGCTCGTCCTGGGGGATCCCGAGGAGTTCCCAGCTTAAATACATCATCTTTCCAGCATGTCCTGGGTCTTCCCAGAGGCCTCCTCCCAGTGGGAAGAGCCTGGAACACCTACAGCAAGAAGGCATCCGAAACAGATGCCCGAGCCACGTCAGCTGGCTCCTCTCCTCCATCTCTAGAGGGGGAAATGTAAATTCAATACATAATTTCAATGTGTTTTATAGATAAGAGAAATCCCGCACACCATCAACCCTGGCAAACTACAAAAATGTGTGTCTCACCTCTCTTCAGTCCCAACTCATAACTTTACTGGGAGCGGGACACCACCGGCTCATCATCTCCATTGATTGATTGCTTGGACATGTTAAACATGAGGGTTAAACACATGCCCACTTCCAAATACTTAAATAAGCCAGTTCTTTTAAGTTTTATGAAGAAATAGATATTCTCCACAAACCAACAAAATATTCTGCTTTCATTTGATGTCATTTTTGTCTTCATTTTAGATCTTCAAAAAAATGCATTGTCCGATACATACGTTATGTGATTTTTGTCATCTGTGAAATGTTATTGCTAAAATAATACTGTCAGATAAATGAGGATGGATCCATGGCCCTAAAACCCCCATGAATCAATAATACGGAACAGTCACAGTCAGAAGTTTGTTGGGTCAGAAGGTGCCCAAAATACTCTCCAAATCTCCAAGTGGACCACAGTACAACTCCACCGTGTCCAACCTCAACCTTTGCTGGACATTTTAAACGATATACAAAGGAAATAAAAATATTTGTCGGACCTCTTTGACCTACATTTTGATACTGCAGTTTAATCTAGAGACACTTTGTAAACAAAAGCTTTAGAATTCAATAACATTGGCCTTAATCCGTGCGACAAGTGAATAATATTTAAAAGTCAAAAAATAGCAAATACAGAGTCTTGCGAGATTTGTGTTGTTTTGGGGAAGTGTACAAGCCTTTAGCCAGGTCAAGTCATTTTCCTCAAACAAATGGTTCTTTTATAAACACAAAAAAGAAGTAATAAGGAACAGAAACAAATACACATAAGGAAAATATAATATAATATAACATAAATCCAGTGGTGGGCGAAGTACATTTCATTGCTGGAGTAGAAGTATAGACACTGGTCAAATACAATCAAAGTGAAAGTTTCCCAGTGAAAAATGTACTTGTTCTGAAGTATTTGCTTTATAAAGTACTTAAGTATTCAAAGTAAAAAGTATATTTCATTATAAATGAGTGTTGTGAATGTTCAAAAACATGAAACAATCAATATATACAATACTTGTGAAGAATTTGAGTCTTTTCCTCTAACTTGTCTGCTCTCCGTAAATAACAAGTAACGAGAGCTTTTCTTTTTACAAATGTAGTGGAGTAAATGCAATAAGTTGTCAACAAAAATACTACTCTAGTAAAGTACAGATCCTTAAAAACTTGACCGACCTGGAGACTAGTTCGCAACCTCGCAGAGACTTGAGTCTCCAAGGCGTCTCCGCGAAGTCTCCCTGTCTCCAGGGAGTTGCGGGAGACCAGTTGGAGACTTTTTCCAAGTCTCCAACAGGTCTCAGAGAGGTCTCAATTCAGTTGTGGAGACTTTGCGGAGACTTATTTTGAACATGACCAGGGAGACGTGTCAACAAGGTCTCTGAGAAATCTCCGAGACTTTGCCGCAACTGAACTGAGACCTCCCCGAGACCTGATGGAGATTTGGAAAAAGTCTCCAACTAGTCTCCGAAAAATTCAGACATGTTGGAATTTCCCGCAACTCCCTGGAGATCTCCTGGAGACTAGAAGACTCCGCAGAGACGCCTCA
>OMNZ01109285.1:0-15555 GCA_900303255.1 Lesueurigobius sanzi | reverse complement strand
CAAACAGTTGTTTCATTTCAGATATTTTAATTGTTAAAAAAATATCTTAAAAATGACCAAACAAACATGTGTCTTTGCTGTGAGCGGCTCACCTCTCCTAAGACCTGACTTGTAACTTTACTGGGAGCGGGGGACGTCCCCAGCTCGACTCAATGGAGATGTCGACTAAAGACAGCTAAATGTGAGATTTAAATAGGTTAGGTCCTCAACCAGACATGTCTGAGGCTTTGCCTGAAACGTCACGTTTGGTGCGAGCAATAAATAAGAACTCTTCGGGAGCTGCTCGACTGAGCGGATCTTAGCCAGTCATTAGGAGCATGTTTTGTATTTTTAGAATCGGTTCAAGTTGGTGTCTCATAGAGCTGGCTACAGGTCCTTGTCAGTATCTTGACATGGCAGTGCATATTAGTAGAAATCTTAATTTAGTGCTAAAAAACGTCGGTTTGCTCCGTGTTGAGTGTTGCTCCGTCTTGAGTTTGAACGACGACAACGCATCGAGTTTGAATTCTCCGTGTCCACTGACTCTAACAGTCCTGCCCATGTAGACAAAGGTCTGCTTATGTCAGTGATTCTGCTCCAATCGAATGTCAAAGTTCTCTGTCTCGCACACGCCCCGTAGCGAGTTTGAGGGTTTTTTTTTCTTCACAAACACGCACACGAGGAGTTTGAAGAAATCTACAGATACTAGGGGGCGACAAAGCTGCACGTCCATTATCATCCCTGTTTGTTTACACCTCAGCCACAGATCGTGCATTTTTATCAGAGCAAACGCTCCTATTAAGTTAGCAAGATGACATATTGCCCCTAACTAAACACGTGTAGTCCCGTGTCCGCCTCATTATATATAATAAGCTACACCTGCCCACACTCACCCCCTGCACCTCACCCCGAAGCCTCCGAGCACGCCCATATCGCAGCGGTGTTTGGATTTTGTTTGTGGGTGGAGTAAGGCTCTGGCACGCCCGTTTAGTTACCCTTTAAACACATATGGAATTATGTAGGATATTTTTTTTTTTAAAGGGTGAAATAACTCAAAATATTTTTCATATTCTAGATTCTTCTAAATAGCCCTTTGCACTTTATCCACTTTTTTTGCCAAAAGTGTGAAAAGCAGTAATCAAAGCAAAAGGTGCGATTTTCCCATATTTGTTCATGGCTAAATGGATTGTCTTCTGTGAGAATCTACAATGTAAATAATCTTTAAAATAAAGAAAAAACCATATACATCAAAAAGTGACCCCAAACCTTTCAGCGGTAGTGCATGTATATGGTTTTGTATTTTAAATAATCTTAACACTAAATAAGTATTACAACGTACAGTAAAAAACTATAAATACAGAAAGGTTGGACATAAATAATGTGCAATGATATGGAACAACCTGATGGCCCTTATAACACAAGACTAAATAACAAAACTGATGCTGTGATTACATTATAATGAAAATAAATAAATAATGTGATGGTTTATTTTGTGGTTGGAAGAGCTGGGGTGCCACATCTTTGTACTCGTGCTGGTTTTATAAAAAGACTCTACAATCATGGGGCTAACCTTGGCCATCATTTGAAAGCTCAGAACAAGTTCAGTTCAAAATCCATCCAAAAACATTTTTGGTCGTCTGAGAGCTTTAGATCAACAGGTTTTAGGTGTAAAATGTGAGCATGTGTGGCTCTTTCTACTTTCTGATTGGATCGTCAACTCAGACAATCCCATCCATCCCCCAACAGAAGCACAGTAAGTAAAGGTTAATATTAGAGGCTTTATTCAACCACATGAAAAAAGAGAATTTGAATGATGTTACTGTCAAACCCTCGGTGCAAAGAGTAATATTGAACAAAATGTCAAGATAAATGAGGTGAGGGAGTGTGAATAAATCAGCATTACAATGGGACTGCTTTTTACTTTTTGAAAAACATATATGTAAATAAAATGTTAGCCTTAACGTAGCCTCATGCCCTGCCAAAAGGCTGCGACTCTCTAAATAATTGATGGTGCAAAAAGATTACACTTGCGTTGCTTGCTCTGTTGTTGTGCTGATTCTTTTTCTGATTCTCGAGTTTGTCCGGGGTAAAATCTGTGTAAAATTGAATTGATAAAAATGCTTGGCTCTTGTCACAGTCGAGATCTGGTTCAAACTGTTGATCTTGCAGAACCGTTCAAAAGAAGCGATTCGGTCATGAAGGTCACAGCACTACAAATGATCTGTGATGAACTCTACAAATCAGAGCTTCCGCGCAAACATGTTCAACAAAATTCCAAAATAGATCGGGATTGTGAATAAATCAACATTACAACTTTTCTTTACCTTGACAGTTTCGGCTGCTTCTGCTGCCTTCCTCAGAAGTGTCACCTGATGTTACAGTGACGTGTCTGGTCAACTGATTTACACCGCTTTTGCCGCTGTTTTCCTGCGTGTAGTTTCAGGACGACAGCGCCATCTGCAGTCCGACTTCTTCAGAACTGTGTCCCAGGTGTGAGAGAGTTGGTACTCCCCCTCATCCTGGTTCACAGTCTGAGGTCTCAATGGCTTCTATGATCCAACGGTGATACTTGTTGCTCTCTGTGGCGATGACATGGCCCTTATCCCAGTCCATGAGATGGTTTTCTCTCTTGCAGTGGTCTGATATGACTTCGGCAGTTCTTTCTCACACCTGGGACACAGTTCTGAAGAAGTCGGACTGCAGATGGCGCTGTCGTCCGGCCACTACAAGCAGGAAAACAGCGCCAAAAACAAAAACAGAAGCAGCCGAAACTAAAGATAAAAACAAATACACAGGTCTGACAATAAGAAAAGAAGCTAGCATCATTACTAGAAGACCTTTTGAACCTAATTGGACCAATCAACATTACAGTTGCTACCAGTTCAATCAATATCTGATTTGAGCATGTTTTTTCTCATTCTTGTGACATTTAACATGATAAACATATAATTAAATCCTACATAGCGAGCGCGATGGGAAAATGTGCAATCGAAAGGACACCAAACACCAAATGCTATGTGCAAATCCTCCTGCTTTGTGCTTGTACTCAGTATGTGATGTGTAAGCACTTGGAGTACCTCTTCAATTGCCATTACTCTGCTTATTTCACCATTATGGAGCGTTTTAGCTAAAATATTCCCAGTCGGCTCTTCAGAAGCACCACAGTCCACGGCTCAGACACTGTGAAAAAAGGGAAGCTTCTTTTATGTTTGCACTTATCAGCAAAGTTCCTGTGTGGATTTAGCTCTAATCCCCAGCCATTATGGCCACAGCGTTTTCATTAAATAAGGCGACATATTGTAGCAGAAATATGCTTGTTGGATAATGAAACGGCGAGGATATGCCAGTGGGGCGCAGTGAAGAATACCCAAAATGAGTAAGGAACGTACAGCCTGGCTCAGCTCCGCAACAAACACACAGGGCTTGTTATAGCTGCAGATTATTATTGGAGGAGAAAGGCCTTTTGTGTGGCTCAGTATTATAAAAGATTAATTAACACTCCGACAAAAGGGAATGAAGACAAAATAAATCAAAAATGACTTGTAATACGAACATTAGGGCTTTAGTCGGCTGACCGTTTAAGCGGCATATTACACGTCATGTCTGCTTCAATTTGTTTTATATTGAAGTTTTAAATTGTCATCACAAAATGAGTGAGTTATTACAGTATTTTAATGAATAGCTTTTTTACTTTTTTTTTTTTTTTCTTTCATGCAGAGGCAGTGAACCAACCAGTAGCAATCATTAGAACAACATGGATTATCTCCTGAATTATAAAATGAACCCTTCACCATTCAAGGAATCCATGTGCTACCATCATTTATCATCTGCCTTTGACCCATTCTTCAATCACCCTGGAGCAAACAGGAGCACAGCACCCACACACCCAAATGTTCATCCAGGCCTGGCTCAGGGTTCTTATTCAAGTGATGATGTCATCACTCTACCTCTGGGTGCAATGGAACTTAAGCCCTATTCACTATATCCATATTTGTTGATTTTCGGTCTCATAGCTTTGTACAATGCTCTTTGAAAACATCTGATTGCACAAAAATGTTAGAAATGCTTTTCTGCTTGATCTTTTTTTCATACACAAAGGCTTATTTTAAATATATAAATGTATTGTAGAAAAAAATGGTTGCCGAGGTATATAAATGTATTCACTTGGCAGGAGAAATTGTTCCATTTATTATTATAATTAAGTGTTAAACCACACTTTACTTCATAATTAATACCATACCAGGTTTAGCCAATATTGTGCATAATTGAGACAATGGAGGAAACCAGAGCACCTACAGGAAACCCACCAAAAGAACATGCAACCTCCACAAGAGAAAGTCGTCAGTGTACTGCAAAGATTCCAACATACTTTTAGGATACATACAGTACATCCTCGTGCATCCAAAGATCCCACGGGGCCCACGATGAGAACAATTCATTCTATTTAAAACGTCAAACTTTTAAGCTGCAGATATTACATCAATCTGCAAAGGGACTGGAGATGGAAATTAGCCGCGTGGGCTATAATCTCACATATTTACATGTATAATGTTCAAAAAATTTAATAGTTTTCCTCATAAATGTACAAATACAAGGAAACAGTGACAAAATTAGATTATGGATAGCCTAATTCATAAAGTTAATTTTGCTCAGTGATTTGTGGACAACCTTTTAAGGCCACCCTGCAGTGCCTCTGACGGCCGCCGGGGAACCAGTGCATTAGGCAATAACTTGTCTTAAAATACTGCTTATTGTATTTGTGTACTGTTTATAATAACTTTAGTGCGGGACTGTTGGCGTCTTAAATAGAACCAAAAGATTTTCATTAAGATAGAAAACTGTGGCGGAAGAATTGGTAAAGAAAATCCAGAGCAAAATGAAAGAATTACATATGAAACAAAATACTATATTAACCAGTTAATTTGTCAAGGGGTTAAAAGCCGTACAAAAACCCAATGATCAATATTTTAGATTTATATGTTTATTCAACTCTTATTTGGGTCACGGCTTGACATTGCAGAGCCACACCTTGTTGAGAACCGCTGCCCTGAACCATGGTACTTGACTACACCCCGTATTAAAAAGAAGGAAAGCAAAACAATGAATACAAGCAAAAGTAAATAGTTTCAGAAAATGTTCCTGACTCACAGCGTCTGAAATCGCTGTCTGTTTGGTTACACATGAATAATGTAGGCCATTTTGACATGTATTTATGCAAGATATCCAATTATAGTGCTATATATTTATTTCTCACTTTATTGTACCGGCACAAAGGTAAACATTAGCATTCTTTAGAAGCACAACAACTGCACTTATCGATCCGAGCGTTTGACTAAGCAAGTCAAAACATCTTGGTATTTCCACTCTAACAAATCAAATGAGGAGTGGATCAATAGTGTATAAAACCTTGCAAACCAAAGCCCATTCAGAGCACAAAGAAGGACAGGCCCAATAATTCATGTGCTAATGTTGCAGCAGATTGGCGCGTGGCTAACATGGCAGACGGTGTGCTTTTAACCACAAAGAACCCAGTAATTACACAGACATGGCTTGATATGTTGTGTTAACATACAATTACTCTGCTGTCGGGAAATGTGAAGACGGCAAGGTGCGGATCTGCTATCGAATTTGTTTTCTGTCACGATCAAAACCACGGCTTCCCAAAACAAAATTACTTTTAAAATTAAAAACTTTCTGTTATGAAAAGTCTGGTGTTAGCAATTACCTCTGCTGAAATCATTCCTATTTGTTGCCATTTATCTGCAAAATTGACAAAGTGTGCACACAAATGTAATATTTCTCCAGCACTTTCATTATTAAAAGTCTTTTTACACAGTTTTAATGGAATAATTTTCAATAGATGAAATATTTATTGATTAAATTTTGTTACCGTCTTCAAATAGTGACTGTTGTGATTTCAGGGAGTGAGAACATCACAAACAGAGGATGGTGAGCAGCTTTGGCAGCCTCTGCATAAGCTAACAGCACTTCACATCACACAACCTTAGAGTATAGCTTTGTACTTTACAACGTAAATTACTATTTCATTGTACGTGCTATGCAGTCGATGTGTCCTTGGATAACAGTGGTTGGTGCAGATGGAACAGATCGCCAGACTCACTTCAGTCTACCCCAGGGCAGCTGTGGCTGCAAGAGTACTATCATAAACACATGGAGCAAATGAATATTGTAAAGCACAATACAATATGTGCTTTGTTCAGAAAGTACAATGTTGATAACAATAAAATAGAAAAATGCATAACACAAGTAACTTTTCCTTTGAATAACTATAACCGTTCTTCAGGGTTTATACCATAGATACAGTATACATTTGTGCTCATAAGTGTACATACCCTGGAAGAATTTTTCTTTTGTTTTTGCCTTTTTTCAAAGAATATGAACACAAAAACTTTTTTCCACTCATGGGTAGTGGTTGTGTGAAGCCATTTATTGTCAAAAAATGTGTTAACGCTTTCCAAATTATAATAACAACAGAAACTACCCAAATGACCCTGATCAAAAGTTTACATACGGTACCCTGGCGATCTTGGCCTAATAACATGCACACAACAGGTTCACCTGTGAAGGTCAGTAGGTTTGTGGGTTCCTTGCATCTTTCATCCAGTGCTGCACTGACGTTTCTGGTTTCTGAGACATGGGGAAAGTAAAAGAATGAAGAAATGATGAAAAAAGGTATTTGCACTGTAACAGGAGAGGAATATAAAACAATACAGAGAATGCCAATCTGTAGTGTCCAAACTCTAATTACGAAGTGGAAATGAGGGATTCTGTTGAAACCATGCTCTGATAGACCAAGAAAAATGTCATAATTTCTAATAAAAACCCACAAATAACTTCAGCTGAAATACAGGACTCTGAACAAAGTGGTATGGCTGTTTCAAGATGCACAATAAGGAGGCACTTGAAGAATAATGGTCATGGTCGAGGCGCCAGAAGAAAGCCATAGCTACACAAATGCCACATATTCCACTTACAATACACCAAACACCAAAGAAACAAGCCTCAAAATTAATTTCTGGAACAAAGTCATTTGGAGAAATGTCACCAAAAAGTAAATGTTTGGCAACAACTGTAAATGTTACATTCAGAGAGGAGTCAATCAATCAATCAATCAATCAATTTATTTTTGTAACGCCCAATATTATAACAGAAGTCATCTCAAAGGTCGGAACAAGGAACAAGTCAACAAGGCCAATGATGAAAGGTGCACCATTCCTTCTGTGAAACACAGAGGTGGATCGCTGATGTTTTCAGGATGTGTGAGCTACAAAGGCACAGGAAACTTTGTCAAAATGGATGGCTAATTTTGGTAGTTTCTCTTGTCATTATTAAAGAGTAAACACATCATTTTGACAATAAATGCTTCACCCAACCACTATCCATGAGTGAAAACCAATCTTTTTGTATTGTCATTCATATTGTCTTATGAGCACAACTGTATATGTAGGAGATAGACAGTGGCCAGTCTGCCCCATTGGGACTCCCAATGGGGCAGCCATCCCACATTATGAGGAATATCAAAGATGGCAAATGTGTCTAAGCAAAAACAAGCCTGTGTCGCTCACCATAGTCTGTCAATCAAGCAAACTTAAAAAATAAATTCATACAAAGACTAGCGTAGATAAATATTGTATACATAATATATAAATATTTTTTGACACATGTAAATTGCCCAAAGTATTCCATATTACAGAGTTCGTTCTGAAGTCACCTAGCCACTAGGGGCAATATTCTCCTTTTTCAGATATTTTCCGCCTACTCTTTCGCTCACTTTTGTTCATTGCTATTCACATGTGGTTTCCTGTCCCACCCCCTCGGGGAGTGTCATTGTTCCCAGGTGCCCTGACTTCTGTGTGACTCCCCTGCGAACAACGATTGGAACAACACATCATCACTAAGGAGCAGTCATCATGGGAGGATCATGGGAGGATCATGGGAGGATCATGGGAGGATCATGGGAGGATCATGGGAGGATCATGGGAGGATCATGGGAGGCGTCGACGTGAAGGCCTGCACCACCACCATCCACATTAGAGTGTGGATCGGGTCAGTTTTTTCTGTCCGACACCGGCCCTCACCCGACATACCAGTGATCGAATCCGACCCGAGCCCGATAGACTTTGACCTATTTGTGTCCGAGTCTGACCGAGGTCCGACACAATTAAAATCACAAAATTTTCTTAAGCCTCAATGACACAGTAGGATATTGTTTGTGTAGAAAGTCCGATTTTCTCAATGAAATTCAGCACAGATGAGTAGCGCGCATTCAGCCACAGACAGCACACGGAGCAACAAGTCTGACCACGCTGTCTGACTCTAGCTCAGTCCTCATCAGAGAGTCATTCATCAGTCACTCTCGCTATTTTACAGCAAGAGTGACTGATAATGAGACAAACAACAGTCTCCCTAAAGCTAAGACAAGGAAATATGACAAAGATACGATGGGACATGAGGAAAGACCAGGGGAGGAAAGACAGAGCCCCCATGCGCAAAAGTACTAGGTTAAACTCCCACTACTTTCAAGCGTGCTACATTTAGCGATTAAATGCAACGCTAAGGGCCAATTATCTGCCCATAATCCCCAAACTTTCGTAGCTGTGACAAAAGAAGGCGATGTGGGTCTTTACGCACTGTCTTTACGCAGTGCAGAGCATGGCTCTGTGCAGCCCCCGCGGGGGAAAGGTCTTCGTCGGACATCGGTCGGGTTTCCACACTCTAATCCAGCCTAGTGTTTGTTCTTGGGAGAGGATCCCCCCCTTCATGTGGACCTCCCCAAGGTTTATCCTTTTGTCCCAATGGGTTTTTGAGTTTTTCCTTGCCGAGAAGGAGGGTCTAAGGACAGGGGATGCCCCAGCATTATTAATACTCACGAATTGTCTTTCTTTTTCTTGTGAAGCCCTGCGAGGCACTTTGTTGCGATTTCTGGGCTATACAAATACATTTTATTGAATATCACAGCAATATCCGCACCCTGGTATGAGGACCAAAGAGAAGTGCCATCCTCACCCATTGGTTAATACAGGTAGCAGGAAATCAATTAAATCAATTTTGTAAGATGTTCTAGCATTCACTCAAGATTCAAGCACAAAATTTGGTTACAACAGATAACTTTTGAGAAAACATTTCTGCAAAAACTCAGTTGATTGTGTTATACACCATTTTTTTTATTTATTTTGGAAATACTTCATAGCCAGTGTGAATTCAATGAAATGCTTTTTAATTACATTTAAGGCTGTACATTTGGAACTATTCATTGTATTTTAATGCCATGGATAGTGCAAAGTGTTTTCGGACCCAGGAATCCGTTACATGAAAATAATTGAGGAATCATCAGCCTTTTTCAGGTTTAAGAAATGTTCTGTTTGAAATATGTTCCAAGCTATAGATGGTGATTTATCAACTAGTAAAGTCTAATGTAGTTTAGTTTGGTCATCAGAGCACTCTACACCTGTTCACTCTGTCCAAAGAAGACAAGAAATCTATCAAAGCATTATCAGGAGACAGCTAACAAAGTCAACGGGTTTCTACAAATGCCATGCTCTGTGCAGACATCGAAAAGCAATGGATTTAACAACATCTTAATAACACATTTGTATGGCGCTCTGGTTGATAATAAGCACAAAAACATTTTACGTGTTAGACAAATTGCAGTTGTCAGAGCACCGCACAGACAGCTAAATGACCTAGTAATGTGCACCCAAACCATAAGTGTGTCCATACGTCTTCACAGAGCTAAGAGCCCAAGAGACATTAAGAATAAGTTTACAAAATATACTTTATTACCTGACATTTTCCACTTTAGCCTGTGCAAGTCTCATTGTCGTCACAACAGTAGCAGTTAGCGGAGCGTAACACCAGAACGCATCAGTCTAACAAGGAAACAAGGCGCATGAGTCAGATGAGTGGGCTCTCGGCTCTTCAGGTCATAATTAATTGGTAGAGAGTGGGAGTGGAGTGAGAGACCGGCTGCTTTGGCGCATATTCAGTGAGCTAACTAGTCCTCCAATTACTCACGAAGGTGCAGACCACTTTTTAAATGAGATATAAGGGCCAACCGTGGGATCTTCCCGGATAACGTAAGTGACAGCATTAGCATCAAATGGGCAGAGTTGTAAAGTAAAATATCTGGAATAATTATCTCACTTTTTAAAAAATATGACATTTCTAGCTCTATGTTGCTTTAAAAGTATTCATTATCAATCCTTAAGTTATCATTATATAACGGCTCCAGGAACAAAACACAAACTAGTTGGAGGTCAACATCAACATTTCCTTTTCAATTTTTCAGTCTCTATTGGTTACATAAACTACCATTAACCAAAGATGATTTGTGGGTTTTCCATGGGTGCTCCACTTTCCCATAGCATGTTTAAACAAACCCACAATATGGGCTAATCTTTCAGGACTACTACTGACTCTACTACACTGTGGAGAGGCATCGCAGAGGCTTCAGAGTTACTTGATATTCTGAAACCTATGACAGTCTGCTGTCTTGGTCACATCATCATATCACCAGAATTAAGATGTGCACATCTAAGAGTACATCAAATGTATTTATTTTTGTAAAGCCTAATATCACAATAAGAATTGCTGACATCAAGATAGCGAAAGAAGGAGCAAATGTAATGTTCAAACTAATATAATAAGTACATACATTGGGATAATATCCAAGCTGTATTGTATTCTAGGTTGTACTCTGGTCCCATACCCTGCACTATAAAGGATGATTCAAATGCAGAGGAAAACATATTTGCACTTGGACAATATACTCTAAACCAGTCTGTCCCAACCAGTGTGCTGTGAGAAATCATTAATGTGCTGTTGAAGATTAGCCAATTTCACTAAACAGGCCCAAGTAAACTGACACTACATTATCATTATACTGTACTGCATATACTTTTTGTGACATTTTTCTAGGTGGTGTGCCTTGTGACTTCCTAATGTAAAATTGTTCCATGGCTCAAAAAGGTTAGAAAACACTGATCTGCTCTTTTCTTCCTGGCGCAGGTGGCTCCCACAGATGCAGGCGGTTGCTGTGTCCTTGGGTGGCTGGTCGATTTCACATAATATAGGAGTTGAGACTGTTAGTAGAGAGTAATACAGAAAATCACAAGTTCACTTAGATGCATGTTACAGAGTAAATGCAACTTATCTTCCTCCACCTCTATTGCAGCATCAAAACTCAACTTCATATGATTTGCCATTTTGACAGCAAACTGTAGAATTATTCATGCCAATGCAAACACGCTGGCCTTAAATTTAATCAGTGCATCCATTTTGGGCCTATTCCACCTCCACCCTACAGTCTCAAACGCTTTAGCCCGGAGGCTGCTCTTGAAAAGGGGCCACGGGCTAGTTAATATAATTTTCTGTTTTGGCTGTCAACCTTTCAACAGTTTGCTGTAATCACTGGTCGGGGCCTGTCAGTGTCTGCGATCATGCACATTTTTATCCAAGCAGTGAAAGAGCTTGTCTAAATCATTGGTATTTGAAATCAGTTCTGAATGTGACATATGCTGGAGCATAATATTCCTCACTTAGACAAATAGAGGTTTCTAGACTATAATGATACAGGCCAGAGGAGTGCATTAGTGGGCCCTGTAGGTTATAATTCAGTGTGAATGGATATGGATGTTGCAATCAATTCATGACCTTTGAGACAAATTGGTGCTTATCTTTCTGTTGAGCAATGTCTTGCAGAGATCAGATGCAACAACTTTCTAAACCCTTCATTTCAAACTAATGCCGTGCACACACCAAATGTGTTCTCCGGACACTTAGCTCGGTGTATCGTAGCAGTTTTTTCCTAGGAGTTAAGGTTAGGGGTTAAGAGCGTTAAGGTTGTGGTACAGGGTTAGGATGATGTGTCGGGGAACATACCTCTGGCGTCTAGAACATAGTCACGCACCCGCGATTCAGAGAAAACACATTTCTGTGGGTTTTAACATGCACTTACACTGAGCACAAAGTTATGAATGAAAATGAAGATTTCTAAGTTCCTCTCTCCCCCGCAGACAAATCTCGCCTCTGCCTGACTCTGTACCTCTCCCCGGGCTGTGCAGTGAGGAAGAGGACAGCTCCTCGGTGTAGTCAAAGCAGTGTGTGTGCAGTAGGCCTACCTGTGCGTCCAGCGTCCATCATGTCATAATAAAATCCCATTTATTGGTCCGCATGTGTTTAACGTGTTTGATTGAAGGGCTCTGTGCCACCGCATTTCCGCGTTAACTCCTTCTCCAGCGAGTCTCTGGCTGCACCTTCAACCTGCACTAATCGCTCCAAAAGCTCATGCTGCTCCGATCACGCGATGCTCAATTTGCACGAACTGCACCGCGGGAAGTTAGATGCGCGTCCATGCACATTCACATAGGCTTAACAAGTTGGTTGCGGGAATGACCCTTTAGTGTGAAAGGTTTTTAATCATTTTTTGTATGTTTATCATCCAAGTCAGGATAAAAAGACTATGCCTGAAAGTTTGTTCATTATCCATTTTTTTTATACACACTATAAAAATTTGCACCAGCTTACAGTGTAGTGGGCTGCTGCCATGTGCGCGAAAAACAGATGGTTCAGATCTCAGCAGTGTGGGTTCTATTCGCAGCTTTGACAATTTGCTGAATGTCTTTTCCCACTCTTCACCCCCTTTCACCCTGTGTCATTTTTTTTGTCTCTATCTCAGCCGCTAAGCATATTCTGCTTATAAGAAGTGGCCCTGGAATCACACATTATATAACTATTAAAACAAATACCTAAAATAAAACTCAACACAAAACAAGGTGAAGTGTGGTCATTTCGCTCAGGGCGTATATGTCAAACTTCTCATCTTCCTTTTCTTTCAGTATAGTTAGCTGCCTCGTCAGGTGGCATCTTCCATCACGCTGTGTGCAGGACGTCAATGGACAGGGGCCTGCTGGTGTGTTATATAGGCCTCCATTGTGAAGCATGCTGTGTGCTGTGTCCCCTCGCTGGAAGTTGTTTCATTCGCCCTTGAAAACAGATCAATGAGAAACCATGTGCACTATTAAAGTACGCAGTCAAAAAGATTAGAGAGGTTTTGCCCTATAGAAACGTCCATGTACGAAACAGAACACCACTCCATGGGCAACATTATCAATAAAAAATATATATAACTCATTATTTTATGACAGGAATCTACTAAAACCCTTCAACCTTTTTTTTTCATACCTTGGGAGCTACATTTATGAGATGGCAAAGAGCTACTTATGTTTTGATGGCACTTGCATCGATGACCACAATATTTCACCACAATTAAAGACTCTTTTTAGCAGTACCTGACTTTATTTGTCTAAAATATTTACAGATTGTGTTCAATATGTTCAGAATCACAAAAGTACAATTGTTGCATCTAACGTACATGTAGAAAACCTTTGGCAACAACTTGTAAAGGATTGGAGAGCTTCTGGCAATCGGAAGAACGTTTACATCACACTTTGTATATTGTAATAGGGAGATATCATGTTGAATACTCCTCAGAGTTTGTCCAGTTGGTACAACCCAAATCGAGCAATAGAATGAGAGTGAAGGAGATAGTGAAGTGTGACTGAAAGAAAGTCACTAGCAATGTGTAAAAGGTGGATAAATGATAAAGATAATAGGTTAAAAAATAGGTCCCAGCACAACACTGGCTACTGTAGCTCCCAAGCTATTGCTAAGAGATCACTATTTAAGAAGAAGACAGCATCAATAACAAGCAGTGTTGGTGGTGGCGCGTTAGAGTACTCAGAGTAGTTTTGTAGAGTAACGATCTGTAACGTGCTAGTTTTGTGTGCTCAAGTAATCTAGTACTAGCTACTTTTTCAACAAAGTCACTTGTTAGTTCGGGTCATCTCCCTCTGCCTCCGCACTTCCTGCTCCTGGTGCGAGAGCGGAGCAGGGGGCACATGGGTCCGAGCAACAGAGAGAGAGGAGCCAGCTGCACTTTACTACATCAGAGTCTCTGTGAGACTGAAAATGTCATTATATAACCATATTTGTTTCTCAAAATAGTGGAGTTCTCAGCGCAACTTTGTAAAGACTAATGTGTTCATCTTTAGCTATGAGGCTAATCGGCTATTTCATTGCTATTTAAGGACGTTAGCTTGTTGACGCGTTATTGTGGACTGTTCCTGTAGTTTCAGTATAAAAACATAAATAGAGTTTGATACCCAACACTGTAACCAGTAACAATTATATTCATATAGCCTACATTTTTATACCTTCATGAAAGTTTCACTGAGATATCACAATCTGTTTTTCAGGCTACCAAGAGGAAACCTACACAGGGAGGGGTGCGTACCTATGTTCCCCGGGTCCTATGTTCCCCAGGCCCGGTGTTCCCCCACTTCCATTGACGGAGGAACATAGGACCCGGGGAACATAGGTACCTTGTTTATTAAAAAGTCCCTATGTTTCCCGGTGCTGCCACCTCCCCCATTTGAGGTTTGGGGGAAACCAGTACCATGAAACAGCGGGACTTCAATAGACCAATTCATTTACTCTCTCTTCGTATTGGTTTATAATTGGGGGCGACAGTGGCGCAGGTGGTAGAGCGGGTCGTCTCATGATCGGTAGGTCGGGGGTTCGAATCCCGGCTCCTGCAGGTGCAGACTGTTGTTGTGTCCTTGGGCAAGACACTTCACCCAATGCCTAAGTGTGAGTGGTTGGTGGTGGTCAGAGGGACCGTTGGCGCAGATGTGAGCAGCCTCGCTTCTGTCAGTCTACCCCAGGGGAAACTGTGGTTACAATAGTAGGTTACCACCATCAGCATGGAGTGAATGAGCCCCCTCCCTTTCATGTGTGAAGCGCTTTGGGTGTGACTATGTCATATGAAAAGCGCTATACAAATAACATTCCCTTTCCCTTATAATCCTAACACTAAACGTAACCCCTAAACCTAACCCTAAAACCAACCCTAAACATAAACCCTAACCCTAAACCCAACCCTAACCTTAAAGCTAACCCCTAAACCTAACCCTAAAACCAACCCTAAACCTAAACCCTAACCCCTAACACTGAACCTAACCCCTAACACTAAACCTAACCCCTAAACCTAACCCTGAACCTAACCCCTAACACTAAACCTAACCCCTAAACCTAACCCTAAACCTAACCCCTAAACCTAACTCTAACCCCTAAACCTAACCCTTAAACCTAACTCTAACCCCTAAACCTAACCCTAAACCTAACCCCTAAACCTTACCCCTAAACCTAACCCTTAAACCTAACCCTAAACCCAACCCCTAAACCCTAACCTAAACCTAACCCCTAAACCCAACCCTAACCCAACCCTAAACCTAACCCCTAAACCTTACCCCTAAACCTAACCCTTAAACCTAACCCTAAACCCAACCCCTAAACCCTAACCTAAACCTAACCCCTAAACCCAACCCTAACCCAACCCTAAACCTAACCCCTAAACCTAACCCCTAACCCCAACCCCAACCCCAAACCCAACCCCCAACCCCAACCCTAACCCCACCCCTAACCCAACCCCTAAACCTAACCCTAAACCTAACCCCTAAACCGAACCCTTAAACCTAACCCCTAAACCCTAAACCT
>OMNZ01109284.1:43079-77175 GCA_900303255.1 Lesueurigobius sanzi | reverse complement strand
TGCCAGATATACTACAATTAATAATTCCAAACATCCCCTAATGTATGATGATTTCAGAGCCAGATAAAGTCTGGTTCTGCTCAAGACGGTGCAGCGTGGAGCCTTTACTTTCCATCACAGTGGCCTCTTTGACGCTCCAGGGTCGAATGTTTTTAGGGTTTCTGATCCGTTTCTATGAAACCCCTAAAAACAGTAGATCCTGGAGCATTATTGAAGCTGCTGTGATGGAAAATAAAGGTGCCACGCTGCACCCACACAGCCACTGGGTCACTAAAAGGTGAAATATGCACAAATATCAGGATTTTATTTTTCACTTAAAAAGTTGCATAGTGCCCCTTTATCAAAAATTAGGATGAAACATTTTTGTCAATGAAATGAACATTGCACTGGCACAGTACAGTATGAAAAAGAGGCGTATTTCAATATTCCAATTCAAAGTTCTTGTACTGAGATAACTGCTGGCCTGCACAATACTGCCATAAACTCCAAATGGAAAGGTGCCTAAACAAATGTAATATTTCAAAACAAACAGAGCTTTAGAGGCCCAGCGTTGATTGATTTTGCCGTGTCTCCAGAAGTCGTGGAGAGCTGCGGCTCTACTACACGGCGCTGCGACAGAAGGTGCTGCGTTCTCTGAGCCGCCAACAGGAGGCCGTCTTCTTCCAGCTGGCAGCCCGCGCTCTGCAGGCTGAACGCGGAGATTTGGACATGCAAGGCCCAAAGCGCAAACATTGCTTTCTTCCTGAAGATTATTTCCCCTCTTTGGTAAACACAGCCACACAACACTGTCGTATCAGCATAAACTCCAATCGAAAAGGCCTTGTCCACAACCACATGGTAAAAAGCTGGTTTTCATAGAGCATAATTGTGTATCCTTTAGTTTCCTGAACAAATATGTGGCATACTGTCGAAACAAAACCCATGAGATTTTCTATTACGCACATTTATAGTTTTATTTATTATTTGTGGTTGGTTCAAAGCTTATAAAAAGAAGAGGAAGAGAATATCTGCTTCAGAACTGCCCAAAACTACACGAGGATCTGAGAGAGATGACGCAGAGAGAAGCTGTACTGTGAAGTTGTCCAACACAGTGGAGGACGTGCCAGTCACTGTCTACCGGATGAAATGGGTCACGGGTAGACATTTGACTCTTTTATTTCATTTGGAGAACTGTATTTAATTGCCTTCTATTCTTGGTTCTACACAGGGAAAGAAAGAGCTGAAAAATTCCATCCTTTTTAGTGTTGCAGCACATGGGGTCTGCACATGGGGTCTGCACATGGGGTCTTTACCAGGTGAGCTACACATGGTGCCACTAAATGATTAAACAAATGCCATGTTTTCTACCTTTTATCTTATCTTCTTCTTACATTTAAACAATTTCTAATTCAGGTCACTTTTCAGGTGAGTCCCAGAGAGTTCAACCCATCAGTCAAATCCATTCACTTAAGAAGTCATCTGTCAAGGCTGAATAGCGAAAGCAAACTGGAAAATAGCATGTAGCCTTTTGTGAACATGCTACATCTAATTTACCATTTGAAAGTATATGCATCACACCACTGGAGCCCCAAATCATATACGTAAATGAGTAGGATGTTCGTAAAAAATGTGTGTATAATATTGCTGCTGATCCACTTTTGCACACGCTACTTGTTTTGCACATGACCCCTTACTGTTAGGAATATTACAATGTCAAAATCAGTGTTACAATTGTCGCTAGGGCTATTTAGAAGTTATAATAATGGAATTCTTTATCAGCTCATTTTAAAGTTATTATATCCTTTGGCTTTGTTTAAAGGCCCCATACATGACATTGTAATACAATCTGTTTTGTCCCTCAGTGTATCATAAAAGCAGACCGTTGTGAAAAAGACGACCTTAGTGCGCTCTGCATTTACATTTAAATTTACTGTGAACCAGCAGGATAATTATTGTTGTTTACAAAACTGCGACAGTGTGATGTCACTCAATTGAGAGGGTGTGTCCTCACTCAGTTATGCAGCCACTCCCTCAGGTCACCAGATGTCCCGAGTCCCAATCACTCCTCTATAGAGCTTTGGAGTGTGA
This sequence comes from Lesueurigobius sanzi, assembly GCA_900303255.1. Taxonomy (NCBI): domain Eukaryota; kingdom Metazoa; phylum Chordata; class Actinopteri; order Gobiiformes; family Gobiidae; genus Lesueurigobius; species Lesueurigobius sanzi. Next base: position 75,108 of record OMNZ01109284.1, on the reverse strand, counting down.
TGTCACGTAATGGGGCGTGGCCAGCAGATTGTGTTGATGTGTATGTGGTTGAGGTGCCATCTTACTGGTCCAAACCACAAACTGCTAACTGTAGAACTAAGGGAAGCTAGATAAACAAATAACTTCAGGATAGTTGGGGCCTGTTGTGTAGTTGACTGCCACGTTAGAACGCACCATCTACGACGGAATAATATTGAAAATGGGCTGTGTTTTCATTGTTTTGTGGTCCTGAAAAATGGTGGAAAAATTCCCATAATGCATTGCACTGTGATGTCATTTCCAAAGCTCTATAAAAGAGGAGAAGGAGTCGCTGGTCCTCACTTCTTGACAAAGGCTTGCGGAAAAACCAGCAATATGTTTTAAAAGAGTTTAAGATTAGCCCAGTACACTAGTGACTAGAGAATTACAATGTGGGAGGAGTGCCTTGGACTCTCGTTTTTCTCTTAAAACTGTGACAGTTGTGAAACAAAGTTGTGATAGTCAGTTAGCAAAGTTAAAAATGAGCATAGATTACAACTAGTCATTAACATTTGTATTATGTGTAAGCAAACAAACGGCCTTTAACAAAATGTCCTTTTTGTTTCCTTTCAGTGATTCCACCTCAATCTATAAACAGCAATTTCCAAAATGCTGCACATACAGTAGTTGATTAAAATACAAATACTGTATTAATCTATTTAGCGCCATCAGAGACAAAAGCTATACATAGCACACAAAAACAATAAATAACTAATTCATTTGCAAAAGCAGATGAATTCGTCTGTTGTGAAATTGTTTTAGATATTAATTACCGTACTCTACAGCTGACACCAGTAAAAGTTGAATCAATAACAAGTGATTTATTATTTCTGATTCACTAAAACGGATGTGGTCTTTAAAAACACTGCTACACAAAGACAAAATTACAAGCATACGTTGATTTTTGTCAGTGGCACTCATCTGTTTTTGCAAATGGACTCTTCAAATACAAAGCAAATAGTTTTGTATTTGGAACAATAGCAAATAAATAATTGTGAATCCCTCCTTACTTACATTGTCTCCTCGCGTCTCTCAGGGCAGCAGGTTTGAGATCCGTGCTGTGGGCTCCCTGTGTCTGCTGGTGTTCTGTGGGCTCCCTGTGTCTGCTGGTGTTCTGTGGGCTCCCCGTGTCTGCTGGTGTTCTATTGCCCCTCGGCCGTCCACGCCGCGCTCGTCCTGAGGCACCTGCGAGACAGCCACCGCTTCACTATCTCCGTCAGAAACGCACTGAGCCGCGTCCGACAGATGGAGGAGACACGGGGTCAGCAACGTCCGGCGGAAAACACTATAGTGGGAGTATGGGGTGAAAGATGACAAGATGGCATTGATGGAAGCGAGAAACGTATATAGGTTTGCTTTGTAAATTATGGGCAAAGGATGAATTCTCTGATCTTAATTTCAGCTTTTTAAACTGCTCCAAATAAGATATTTTTTGAATTATACACAACAAGTTTGCATATTGGGGGTAAAGACTAAAGAGTCATTCGAAAGTCCAAGCAGCAACATGCACATCCAAAATCTAAAAAAAACAGAGTGCTAGATTTGAAATAGTAACTTGAGCAGAAAAAATGGACAAATAGCGCAACTGAAGAAGGGCTGAAGAAGAGTTGAATAAGGGCTACATCAATCTGGTGAATCAATAAATTGGTGAGCACTATCAGTCGTGCTATTTGTCCATTTTTTCTGCTAAAGAGTCAGTCGAGACATTCAGCAGAGCTGCCTGGAAGGTGAGCTCATGACTCTGAAACTAGTGAAGTACCCAGCATATGTGCAGCAGCCTAAACCACTAGGCTTCTGTTCATCACTGGATAAAGGATTTTTATTGCTACTTTGAAAATGCAGGGCCAAAGATGACAATATCAGAATCAGAATCAGAATAGAGTTTATTGCCAGTGTCAATGAAGGTTTCACAGACTAGGAATTTACTTTGGTTTGACTCGTGCAACATGAAACATAAATATAGATATAAAATAAGATAAATAATAAACTATGGAGAAAAAAATAAAATAGTAATAATTAAATAAAGGCTATAACTATAAGGCATGCATAAGACTAGAAAAAAAAAAAAAAAAATCTAATAAAAATAAAATAAAATAGTAACTTAACACAATATGACACAACAGCATAAATGGTAAATGGTGAATTACAGTTTAGCAGCAAACGTGAGTGTGGACATACCACATAGTGCAAATATAACAGGTTATTCAGTTTACATTAGTCTGATACAGAGTTATTAAATGTTCATGACTCTGAAACAGAGTTATGAAGTGTTCATGGGTCTGATACGAAGGTATTGGATGTTATTGAATGTTATTGAGTGTTCATGAGCCTAATAGCGGCTCAATCAAGTTTTTCTTTCTTTTTTTCTTTGCAGAAGTGAAAAATGTTGGACTTCGTGGACCAATAGGATTTAGCACTGAACTTAAAAATCATCTACAACTTTTACCTTTGCGAGAGAGGGCCCAAAATATCAACTCAACCACAAAGAGTCTAGAAAGGAACAGATTTACTTCATTTTTTGAAGCTGATCTGTACTAATAGCTTTCTTAAAATCCACATAATCTTAAAATCCACATAATTTCATTTTTATACAACTTTATTATTTTTTTCTGCGGCTGCTGCTATCATTTCTTGAAAGTTTTGATGGCTCTGAGAAAGGGCAAGTAATGATAGTATTATTGTAATCATGACTTGGTTTGATGGATAATACCTGTGGAATGCATGGATCTTATTTTTACATCAGTGAAGTGGCAATTTAATGAAGAAAAGTTAGGCCAAGAAGTCATTTTTATTAGAATATGTATGTTGATGTCATGGAGGGAAAGTTCCATTGCTTTCATACTCACTCATTTCAATAAGGAAGTGAAAAAATATTGCAAAAAACATCCAACCAAAGGAAAGTACATATTTTTTTGTGTGCAAAAGTATTTGTGTGAACTATGTTTCAGTGGCAAATGTGTCTAAAGTGTCATATGCACTTAAATAATGGCTCTTCTGTGCCATTGTCATACTTCTAAGGACTTGATCACTCAGGAGTCTGGGGAGGTCTTGGTTGATAGTCCAAATGATGTTTCGTGGCTGGCCGAGCTGCTCTTTAGTGGACGAACCTTTACCGTTACCTTCATCTGACTGGACGGGTAAACAATAAAAGGCTATGGCACAAGGTTTACACTCACCAGTTTGGTTTGTGTTGCAGCTGTCACTATGAAGATGAAGCAGGTTGGTGGCCACATAAAAGTTAAAATAAAGCAAATGCTGCATCAAAGGTGAAGTTCACTTTGGTCTTGTAGGTTTTGGAGAGAAGACCTGGCGCTGGATTTTCTGTGGATTAAAATGAGCCCAATAGCTCGACCAAATATACATTTATTTTCATATTTTGATCTTATTTTGATCTTTGCTTTGCTTTCCTACAATATTTTAAATATCAGTCTATGATATTCAAATTACAAACTTAAAAAAATGACTAAATTACATATGAACAAAGCTTTGGACTTTGTGCAGCTTGTTTTGTTTCCATTTTTACCCTCTCTGGATTAAAAGACTTTAAACACCTGTGCAATGAAAGAAAACATGCAGAATTAGGATTCAACTGTTCATATAGCAAGAAAAAAGAGATCAGGCAACTAGAAATTACAGTATGTTTAGTGTCGAAACATTGTTTGTGATGAGCTTCACAAACAAAATGAATGCTGCTGTTAGTGTCTACAAAAACATCTGAATAAAAGATGTGTTATTTTGACAAAGAAGACAAACTTTAGGCTTAACACTTGTTCATGTGGATAGGCAAAGTAATTACAGGGATATTACCATATCCAAAATATAAAACATTATTTTCAATATTTAGCAGTTGATTTGACATACAATTGAACTCCAACTTCATTTAACTTAAATAATACAATCATATATGTCACAATTAAATATAATAACATTTCAGTTCAGTTCTGGTTTCTCTTGGTGTGATTGCTTTTCATGTGTTTGTAGAGATGAGAGCTCTGGTAAAACCCATTACCACAGAGTGCACACCTGTAAGGCTTTTCTCCTGTATGCTGCCTTGTATGTATGTCTAACGTATTCTTAAGGGCAAATGATTTCTCACAGAGTGAACACCTGTAAGGTTTCTCATTGGTGTGGATTCTCATGTGTGTTGTGAGATTACCTTTATGTGCAAATGTTTTCTCACAGACTGCACAACTGTAAGGTTTCTCGTTGGTGTGGGTTTTCATGTGCTCTTTGAGACAAGACCTTTGGGCAAATGTATTATTACAGATTGAACAACTGTAAGGTCTCTCTCCTGTATGCACTCTGTTATGTGCAACTAGATTGCCCTTATAGGTAAAAGTTTTCTGACATGTTGAACAAGAGTAAGGTCTCTCCCCTGTGTGAACTCTTAAGTGTCTTTTTAAATTCATTTTACAATCAAATCTCCTCTGACAAAAAGGGCACTCATGTTTCTTCCTCTCAGCACCTTGGTCAGTTCCTGGCATGTCTGCATTGTTCACAGTAACACTAGTCTCTGGTGCAGACTTGCATTTGGGAGATAGACCTGAGGTTTCTGCAGCTGTGCTCCTGTATCTCATCTGGAGTTGATTATAGTCTCCATCAGCATCTGTCTCAGTCTGTGCAGTTGAACCGCTGAATGGTTCCAAGTCATCATTGTCAGTGTAAGAGGCGACAATGTTCCTCTCCGTCTTAAAGTGCAAACGTGGCTCTGAATGAATGTCCATCAGTGTTTCTTCTCTTTGCGCAGACACTTTCACCTGATCCTCCTCCTGTTCGATGTTGTGCTCCTCTGGCTCCTCTTTAATCTGCGCAGTCTCCGTGAGGTCCTCGTTCAGACCTGTGCCAAGAGTCGGTAGGACTCTCCTTATTTGGTCTTGAGACATTTTGTGTTTTTAGCTTTAGCTCCGAGCTAACCGCAGAGAAAGGAAACGTCAACTTCCGGGGCGTGGTACCCAAAACTTTACGTCAACCATGTCGTCAACCTTCTATCAACCAATCAGTGAAGACGGATGTGACCCAAACACGGAAGTACCAAACAAAACATGACTGTCAAAGCAACTTCTCTTCTGCCTTTTATCATTGGATGCAAAACAGTAGGTTAGTCATGTGAGGAAATAAACTTGCTACCCAGGTTTCGGACTTTGTTTAGCATGGCTTTAAGTTGGTTTCAAATCGTCCTGACGCTTTGCTGCGCTGTTTCATCTATCAGTATTGCCATTGTGGGACATGGTCATGGTAAGTAGATATAAATGGTAGGATTTATTATTGTCTAATTTAAAGCGATTGCGAGTTTACCTCATTTATATAAGTTATGAACATTTTAAGCGTTGAATAAGCTTTTAGTTGGTCAACAGCGCCCTCTTCTGTCTTATGTCATGTGCTCCTGGTGTAACTTCAGTCTTGCCGTCGCTGGTCGGGGCCGTCTCCCTGAGCGCCACAGCCGGAATGGCACTGATTTTGAAGGACATTGGCTCAAAACTGGGAGCCGAAAAGCGACCCTTGGGGAGTTTGCTGACTCAGTATCTGGCTCAGAAAGTCGTGGGCTGGCTGGGCAGGAAACGGAGGAGGAAACTGGACGGGGATACGCTCAATGTGAAGCAGGTTCAAGAAGAGACCCTGCTGAAGCGCCTGCGTAAACACGGAGACACACGTTACGGAACACAGTACGACTTCAAGTCAACTAAAGGTGAGAGAAAGTGAATTAGTTAAGCAATATAGTTTTCTTTGCAAACAGCCAAATATCATGTTTCAAGGTGGCAAAACCTGTAGTAAATAGACTTATACAAACATATCCTGAAATGTGATTCTTAGTTCTGCATTTCATATTTCAGACTTTTCTCAAATATTAATTCCACTGGACATGTATAAAATGGGCACTGTCAATTGGGGCATCTTGAGTTTTTAAAGCAGAAATTGTAAATCACATCTCAAACACAATACTTGCCATAAAAAATCAAAATTCTCCCAAATTCGTACAATTATTGAATACAAGGAATGGCATATGGGGGGAAAAATAAAGATTTAGGCTATTCCATTACCAATCCAACAAAACACCTATATCGTTAAGTCACTCATAAAGTCATTAATCAACCAACAACTGAAACCATACAGAATCTCATTTATTTTATATAGGAGTCTAAAAGGAAACAAAATAGCTGCTGACACTCATTTGGCCTGGAGTATCAAACCAATATTTCCCCTCCATATCTACACCATGCCTGTCAACTTATCATATTAATAGTTAATAATAATTGATTAAAAAGTGGAAAAGAAGAGAAAAACCTGCATTTATGAACTAGACTGTCACTTTTGCATGATTGTGCTGTTACTCTACTTCACAGACTCGGCTGATTTCCGTGCTCGTCACCCCATAACCACATATGAGCACTACAGGGAGCTCATAGAGAGGATTGCAGCTGGAGAGGACAAAGTTATCATCTCAGAGAAGCCCCTCATTTTGGCCATGACCTCGGGGACGTCCGGGCGCAGTGCCATGCTCCTCAGCACCAAGGACACCAACACAGAGTTCTTCCTACAAGTAATGATTCATTATTTGAAAGAAATAAAAGAAAATGCAAAAAAATATATCTTATTTTTCTTTTTGCAATTGGGTCTATAATTTGTAAATAATAATCTTTAACTGGCAACAATTGCATCCATGTTATTGAAGAATGGCACCACTTTTTAATACTAGTGAGGAAAGTTTTACCATAGTTCATTTTTTTTCTGACAGCGAAGACATGACAGTTGTTGTTTCATGTGTATGGGTCCAGTAATTACAAAAATGAACTTCAAAAGACAAACTCTCATTTTCAAACTCATCTCTTTCTGCAGGGAGTGACAGTTTGTTTAGATGCCATGCGGAAAGCCTTCCCAGCCACAGAAAGCCTCCAGCGGACCACAAAGTTTTTCTACACTCCAACCCTGCGCCAGTCAGAAGCTGGTATTCCTATTGGTCCAAACTCCTCAACACCAGCCTCCTCTCGACACATGCTCAACCTGTACACGACTCCAGCTCCTGCTTTTGAGGTAAGACAGCACATCCCTAGCACATCCCTTTAATTGTCTTTGGCCATTTCCTTTTGTGCCCCTATAGTTCAGCCCATACTAACAGAGGTCTGAACTTGCAAGTCGTTACATAGAAATGAGTCATTAGTTTTAAGACTTAAACACCACTGACCTGGGACTTGACTTAAATTGAGCCCTGTGACTTGAGAAGACATGCCAACATTTACAGATATATTTCTACAGTAACAAAATACTCTTGACTGAGATAATAATGCACTGTGAGCTTAATAAAGTTCCATACCTTCTTATGAGCTGTAGCAACAATGTGACAGTGACATTTCTGTTTCCGTTATAGGTTCCTAGTGAGAAAGACACGTTGTATCTTCACCTTCTCTTTGCGTTGAAAGACGCCAGTGTGGGAACTCTGGAGTCCAACTTTGCCTCTACAATCTTTTATGCTTTTGCTGCTTTACAGGTAAACCAATTTCCGATTTATAAATGCCCTAAAGGAATGAGTCTTTCTGTCATTGCATCTCATTGACTGGTTCCTCTGATTCAAATTAACCAAACTGACCTCCAAAAATAAAATAGAAATCTGACTCTCATTGGAAAAATAAACTTTAATTTCCCTGTTGATTTTTGGATTTACAAACTAATGTCTCCTGGCTTCTCTGCAGGAGCGTTGGCAGGAGCTAACGGAGGACATAGAGCGAGGGGCGATCAGTAATGCTCTGGCTCTCGATCCCAAAGTGCGGTCCAGACTGGAGGCTCTGATGAGACCGGACCCAAAGAGGGCTTCCCAAATCCGGGAGCACTTCCAGGACGGGTTCAGGGGCATTGCAAAACGCCTGTGGCCCAACCTTAACCTGGTGCTGGCGGTGGACTCTGGCTCTAACCAGATTTATGGAGCGATGCTGAGAGAGAGCGCCTGCCAAGGAGTGCCGTTCTACTCGCCTTTGTACGCTGCTACAGAAGGTTTGAATATTACTTTCTGATATCTTCACAATTTTCTGTACTGTGAAATTAAGATGGGAGGAGTCAAGAATACAGACGTTTTTGCTGTGGTTGGATGAATGTAACTTTTCTGTAATGCAACAGTCCACCCCAAAAAATATCCCACTGTATACTAATGTCAGCAATAACAACTAAGCAACAGTAATTACATGTTAACGAGTATTTAACATTTTAAATATAAGGCGAGACACAGTACTGTATGTGAAACTTTTGCTGTATACTATTGACATAAATTTGAGAGTTTTTTTGAAAGTCATTTTAAGTTTTCAACAAATGTGTAAAAATTACCAAAATTGCCTATATTTTCAGTGACAAACTCTAAATAATAGATAAAGCCAGGTTTAAATGTATGGTTTATTTAGTTGATATATTAGTTAAAAAGATTTATTCAGTTGAAAAGTTGAATCTGAGCAAAAATACACTCCTTACTGTAAAGATGAGGACATTTATTTGTTTCCAGGTGAAAATATACAGTATATGTAAAGAGAGCAAAACCTGACCCAAAACCTGAAAATTAAAATAATAAAATGAGTTTTGCCAGCTGTGTCTCCCCTTTAAAGCAAGTGTGGGTTAAGGTCGATTGTGGCTCACAGTATCCAGCAGCAGTGTTGGGCAAGTTACTTTACAATTGTAACATATTCTATATTACTAGTTACAGCTTTAAAAAATGTTTGTATTACATATTACAGTTGCAAAAATGTAACTGAGTTATACTACTTTGAGTTACATTTGAGTTACTTTTGGCAAAATAATAACTGAACATAGTGATAAAATAGTATGGGCCTTGGGTTTGGACACAACTGCCTCATACATACACATCAGCATTGTGAATTGTTTATAAACAAACATTGTCTTTGCGAAATGTTCTTGTTCAACCATAAACGATAACTTTCATGCTCTTTTCTCAAGAAAATGTTTTGTATTATCCTGTAAAATTGTCAAATTTGATGTTTTGAAATGTTTACTGTAATCAAAGAGATAGGCTCCTTTTGAGCGCAAAATAACTTAGTACCTTTCAGCAGGCAATGTTTTCTCAATGTCACGTTGCTCAAACACATAAATGAAACAAATTAAATTAATAATGCCACAGAGCAAAAGTATAGTTAAAAATGTCCTTTTCCTCAGCTGACCACATTCTTTTGTGTTTTGTTTTGAGGATGTTTGCTACACGAGCCTCTTTCTTCACCAGTCTCCAACATGATTTGGTGCTGCATCTTATTATGGGGGAGTTGCAATTGTAACTTGAAGTAACTTGAGTTACTTCAATTGTAATGACTAATATATTACTGTATTTTGTTTAAGTAATATGTTACATTCCTCAGTTACAGTTATATATTTCTGTAACTAGTTACTTTTGTAATGAGTTACCCCCAACACTGCCCAGCAGCAGTAACTCAGAAGCAGAAGAATTTCTTAGTCTATCTTACATTTGGAGCCCGCTATCTGATAAGCCACACTACTCCTCAATAACTGATAAAAAGAAAAAAACTTTAATTACTTTTCATGGCTTCTTTCTTCTTCTTTTCATCCAACTTTTACAATCTCTCTAGTTGTTAACATCCTCTCCTCTCATACAAACCCTGGTGTAGGTCTTATAGGGGTGAACCTTTGGCCTGAGGAGCCCACCAGGCGTTACCTGTTGTGCCCGCGCTCCATGTTCTGCGAGTTTCTCCCTGAGAGCAGCCTGGAGCAGGACGAGCCACACACGCTGCTAATGCATGAAGTGAAGGAGGGGCAGAACTACGAGCTGGTCATCACAAACGCCTCTGGACTCTACAGGTTGGATAATTTAATAAATGATGATGGATTGGATTTGATTAAATAATGTGTTTAGGCAGGATAGTGTCATATCTTGAATCTTTTGAAGTAATAATGAAAGGGGGAGCGTGTTAATTAAAATGATGTTGTGGTCCAAACACATTCTTAACTTCCCTTATACATGTCTAAAATCCCATTTCTGTATAGAGATAAGTTTATAAGCACATTTCACAACTTTCAGGGACACTTTCTGTCGTTGCAGATACCGTATGGGTGACATTGTGAAGGTTGTTGGATATCACAACCAGTGTCCTATAGTTGAGTTTCAGTACAGGTGCGAAACATAAATTACATATTGTAATTCTGAATTGAAATCAAACTTAATTTTATTTTGTGCGTTGTAGGCGGGGTCAGATGCTGAACATTCGAGGGGAGAAAGTGTCCGAACATTTGTTCCTCGCGGCTTTAAAGAAGGCCGTCTCTCAGTGGCCCGGGGCTCAACTCGTGGACTACTGCTGTGCAGAGAGTGGGATCATGGGTAAAAATCGATTTTACCCGTACTAAAATATAGGAGGAGATAATATGGGGTAGACCTAGCCTGGTCTTACCATCCCCTTGTACTCATTTCGTACAGAGGGTCTGGCCCTACACAATTGATCTCCGTTTTCAGGTGGGAGGAGTCAACTCCTTTTAAAGTTTGAAACGATTGGATCTGATTTTACCCACTCGCTAGCCTGGCCTACAACACCCGCCTCCCCCGCTCGCTGAATGGTCCGACGCAATTCAACCGATGTAAACGCAGCCACTGAGATCAGACCTAGACGTACATGTAGGGAAAATGATAATTGACCCGAGTTTACGGATGGCTAAGGCCAGGCTAGGGTAGACCATAAAGCAGGGCAATACGGGTACCTCACGTTGCTAACATGTGACTTTGACAAATGGATCTGGACTCTTTGACATTTCGCCCAAGTGGGGATGGTTCAGAGGGTGGGGGTTGTCATGGATTATTTGGTGCTCCTTCTTGGTAATTTATGTAACATTTAAGAGCTGATTATCACCATAAAGATGAGTCAAATTGTTAAACTGGTTCAAATAAAGGTGAGGAATAGCTACAGGACATGGTTAAAGGGAAAATATACAAATATTTAGGGGTTTGTGAGTTTGTTACAGCAGAAAATTAAAAATACTATTCTTATGTTCTTACTTTCGGATCCTGAAACAAAGCAAAAATCCAAACTAATATGTTACAATTGTTTTCCAATAATTGTATGCAGATGTTTTTAAATGGTGGTAGAAGTATTAGCCTTAGCCCAGTCCTGGACAAAATGCCAAATATATAGGAAGTCCGGAAGTATGAAGTACTCCTTATACACTGCTTTATGTTTTTAATTAATGGTTACTATATGGCTCCTAAGTGTTTATTATAGTGTATATTTTATGGCTTTGCAGGTGACTCCTGTGGCGGCTCAGACCCTCATTACCAGGTGTTTGTGGAGCTCAAAGGAGTCAGGAATCTCACCGAAGAGCAGCGCTACAAGGTAAAAACAGACCCAACGTAACAATGTAGAAACTTCAGATTAGTTAGAGACGAGAGAAACGAGAAGTGGAGTGGCCATGTTTGTTTTAAATATATTTTTTTCTTTCCTCTAGCTGGACATGAGTCTGCAACAGGACTCTGCTGTTTACAAGTCCTTCCGGATCAAAGGAAGCATCGGGCCAATGAGGGTGCAGCTGGTGGCGCCTGGAGCCTTTAAGGAACTCTCTAAGCAAATGATGTCCTTCTCCAACACTTCACCAAACACCTTCAAAATGCACCGAGTTATCAGAAGAAGAGAGTATGCAGACTTTCTATTGGGGAAAACACTCTCCTAAAAACTGTTTCAGAAGTATAAACATGGATAAGAACTGACTGAATATTTTGAGTGAAAAATCATGCTTTTTACAATCAGGCAAATCAGATTCTTGTGTCTTTGGGCACATTATACAGTGAATTTCCAAAAGCCTTTATAAAAATCTATTCCTATGTTGAGATCTGTTTTATTCTTTACAGGTGGCTGCATCTCTGTATAATAGGCCTCCACTGATTCTAATTTTAGTGTAGTATATATTAGACAGATCCTTGATATGAGCTGAATAGACCAGAATGCGTCACACAAGTCAGAAAAGGAATATGTTTATTTGAAAATATTAAATGTTGGCGCAGATGCTCAACATTTCAATGATTTGCAGATGATAAGATACGTAACAGAAATGAGACGGAAAAAGAACAGCATTTGTAGGAATTGCTGCTGCTTTGTTGTTTTTGCAACATTGGAAGAGGGAACAAGTGTTTGAACAAGTACAATAATTTCCGGACTACAAGTCACACTTTTTTTGGCTGGTCCTGCGACTTATACTCATGTGCGACTTATATATTAATTAATAGTTACGTTAACATACCAAACATACCAGTTTGTTGTTTTTGCTTTGTGTAGCTGAGTAACCATCAATGTGTTACGTTAGCATACCGTACACCTATTCAGTCTATTGTTATTATAACTTAAATGTCTGTTCTCGATTTCGGATTTTGTAAAATAAATCTCCCCCAAAAAATTATAGCCCAGTGCGACTTACTGTATATATATTTTTTCCTTCTTATGCATTTTTTGGCTGGTGTGACTTTTTCTCCGGAGCGACTTATAGTCCGGAAAATACAGTATTAATGCCCAAACTCATTCCCATCTTTCCTAACACATTTGTAACATCCCAACTCTTAACTCTTAATAATAAGCACATTTCACAACTTTTCCAGGTCGCTGTCACAGTAATGCTAACACTAGCCGCCTGTTGGCTCACAGAAAATGCTCCTAAAAATGCTTCATAATTACATGGACAGTTCACAAACCATTGCAATAACAACCAGGTTCAAGGCTTTTCATATTTATGTCTTATTGATTGAAGGATTGTCTGTTTTTCAAACGTTTTTATGATAAAATACAATAAAACAAATAAGGCAAGTCAATGTTTCTTTGTTGTATGACTTGTATTTAATGAAGTTATTAAATAATTGTTGTCTCAAAACTATTGATTTCTCTGTTGAAGCCTAAGTCTAACAGTGCCTTCTACAGATTATTGCTTTTAAGTTTTAGTTTCTGTGGTTATAAAAGTGTCGATATTAAAAAAATGACACTCCCCTAAGTGTTTGTTTATGTATTTTTAACCTTCAACCTTGTTGGTTTAGCAACATTTACATTGGTGACCTGGAATATGGAGAGATGAAAACAATATACAGTAGAAATGAGTATGTGTAATACTTAAAATATAAACTAACTTTCTACAACTCCACATTTATTCTGTAAAAAATATTGATATTGACTGATCATCTATATCCTATAATAATAATAGTTCCTAACTTTTTTGCCTCACGTAGCCTTTGGGCCTTTCGTTTAAACTCCGAGCACCGAGTATGACTAAAACTCATGTTGATCAGTTAAAAGATACTCACAAACTGTCACTCATTACAATTAATGGTTTTAAAATAGCTTTTTAAGAACATAATCATCAAAAATACAATTCAGTTATTATCTTATTTTTTACCTAAAATTATTCCAAAACACTATCCTATAAAACCATATTCTTTATCACACATGTTAGACTATTAACCTATGTTTTTCTCTTGATGAACATGATTCATTCTTTTTAGAGAGTATTTTAATACTTACATGACTGAATACTGTATTTTACATGCTCTCACATTTTACAAACTACTACAAACACTTAAATATAATCTATATATTAGTTTAAATTATAATTTGATCAAAATTCAAAATCAACCAAACGCATTAAAATGGAACAATAATTGTTAGTGCTGTACTTCTACATATAAAAGTATATTGCTACCTCCATCATGCCTCGTGTCTCTAATGACACAGTAAATCTAAGGAATGCTATAGCATCATGCAGAGGGATAAAAGCAGAGCTGAAACCATTCATCGATGACTAATCGATTAACTATTTTAGTAAACGATGAATCGTTTTCTTGACAGAATTGTCTAATTTGAGCCAGAAAATAGATAAAAGTTAGTATTTTGACAAATACCCTCTCTTTAAAGGTAGGGTAAATGTTTTTCCACAGATCATGTAAACATGTCCAAATCTAATATGTACATGATGTGAAAGTTATTAATGTTTAACATTTATCATTTTGGTTCTCAGGCATTAACCAATCAGTGAAATGTTGCTTCTTTAGGGACAAACTAATGAGAAATTAAGAATAAATGTTGTTATTTCAATCAGAAATGTGGTTCTTTCAAATTCTGCTCTAAAGAGTTTTTAATACATGTAAAATGCTTGATTAATCAATGTAAATAATCCATAGATTAATCAGTTACTAAAATAATCATTACAGCTCTAGATAAAAGAGCAGATTATACGTCTGTGATCGAAGTATCCCTCTCTTGGACGGAGCAGCCAGACTTCCAAAGCTCAGATCAACATTTACAGCCTGGTCAGTTTACTGTTATGTTTAGAAATAGGCTACAATTACAGTTACAGCAGTAAACCTTTGACTCTGGACGGACTAAGCTGCCGTTTGATAAGTGCTGGTTCCACTTTACGGTCTATTTTCACTCCATAAATATAATACTTTACAGTAGTGTTAAACATATTCTTCAGCACACGCCCCTTAAGAGGGAGGTACGTAAACAGAGCACTGTCACAGTGTATGATGTTTGAATTGATATAATATTTGAAGCCAGTTAAAGCGATGTTGTAGTTAGTTTGCATAGATCATTGATAACGTCTTTGGTGATGTGTTAAAGTACCTGCAGTACATTGTACCACACAGAGCCTGATTGGCTGTTTGTTATCCTCCTGTGTTTTTAGTGTTTAGCAGCAGAGCTTTTGGCTGGAGACCGGACGGGGGACCTGCAGGGGCTCTTGGAGCTGCTGTTGTTGCACGAGGACACTTTGACATGAATGAAGAGGCAGGCGGGTGAGAGACTGGAGCCATCCAGCTTCAGCAGACGCACATGCCGATAACCTGGATATGAAAACATGTTCAGCTATTTCCCTGGACAAACTTCCCAAATGTGAGTTTGACACAAACCTGTACGAAGACTCCTGAAGGGCAGAGTGAACTGTCCTAAGAAGTCATTAGCAGAAGTGAAATCATGGTCCTCAACCATGAACCGAACCAAGGCCAGATCAGGTGCATGTACCGTGAAGGTGAAGGTACTGTCCCAGCGAGGGTTGAAACCTGGGGGAATGTGTACAAATCTTACTTTGCCATAACATCCACCGACTGTGATCAATGTCTAATGCCTACAGCTACTAATAGCCTAGCAAACAAACAAATTAGTACAATTACTGTGTTGTGATACAATATACAATTACAAGGTTGAGATGAGCCTTCAGTACATACCGTTATTGTCGACATAGTTTGTTTTCTTCTTGTTGTTGTCAATTGGAAGGCCGTGTATTTCAACCCACACCTGCGGGTCCACTATAGAGCTAGGCTTATCCCATTCTGGTTTAGGCAGCTGCTGCGCTGAAATAACCTTCAATAAAAAAAAATAATAATAATCAGTGGGATAGTACAGGTGATGTTATTCCTTTGAACCCCTCTTCTCACCCGGACAGTCAGCAGGAGGGGGTGGTGGCCTGGACCTCCCCCCACATTCTCAGGGTTGAAGGTGGTGTCGGGGCGGCACATGAACAGGGGCTTCAGGACGTAGCCACTCTGACCATTCTGTAGAAACCTGCCCCTGTTCAAGTCCATCTGCTCACCAAGAGTCTGGAAGTTTAGAGCCACTGCGCACACACAACAGTCTCACACACTAACAACGGCTGCTAATATGTTGTTAGACTGCATGTTTTAACTTACCCAGCTGACAGCCTCCGTTCCACATGTCCTGGGGGTTGAAGTTGGAGGACTGAAGGCGCTGGCCTGAAGGGTAGATTCTGCTCAGCTGGTGACTGTTGTGACGAACAAAGTGCATCCCTGAACAAGAACATTAAACATGTTACAAGTGTTTCCTTCTGGGTAACAATCGAATGCCTCAGACCTGTTTCTTTAATAAGCCTCAGGGCCTCGCTCTCAGAGAAAGATGATATGTAGCACTCCGTTTCTCTGGCGGCCTGCTCAAAGCTTTTGAAGCGAACACTTTGAGTGTACAGCACCAGCTCTGACAGCTCAGGGCTCAGGTTGGATGCTTCTGGCTGTGGTCACACACAAATACATTTTTACAATATTATTCTTCTTCACGTCTCCCAGACGCCACACCGGCTCACCTTATGATCAGCTCTCTTCATTTTAGACCTCGCCTCCATCTGACTTTCTTCATCTGATGAGCTGAAGTCTGAGGCACTGTACTGCTCCTCTCCTGTCCTCGCCTTTTTCCCTTTTATCAAGACTTTCTCCTTAAGATCCTTCAAAGCACAAGCAAACCACCGAGTAAAATAAATACTACAACTACTACAACATAAACATGTCAACAGAGTCAGTAAGCTTTTGTCTGTTTTGACTTTACAAGGATAACATATTTGAAAGAACAGAAGTTGAATCGGTCAAGGTTTTATAACCAACATGACATTAGTATACATCACTTGAGTGAGCATATGTGGACATGTTTACCTCAGGACAGGGCAGGTAGCGGGGGTCCCAGCCCTTCAGGGGTTTGCTGAGCAGTTTGTCTCCCAGAATGGTGCGCAGGTGTCGGGCCATAACAGTCTGCTGCTCCACACTGCAGTGGTTCTCCAATGACAGGATCAGAGGGTAAGGGGAGGCCTGTGGGGTAGAGCAGTTTATCACATGCCCTCAGTCCTGGTTAGGTTGACAGTACAGTATCCTTTGACCCAATAGAAATGTAAATGTTATTTAACCATGAATAAACATGTAGTTTGTTGTGATATACGCACTTTAAAGGCATATTCGTTGATAGTTTCAATAACTTCAGCAAAGGGCACTTTGGAGGTCAGAGTGTGTCCGTGGTAAATGACCGGCTCTCCCCTCTCTCCATCCCAGCAGTCCAGCTCCACACAGCGACAGCCTTGATTCAGAGCTCTGTTAAAACATACCTTATTTAAAATGGCTTTAAAGAAGAATTTCACATAATTGCACTAATGCCTGCTCCTGACCGAATGTAGGGCTCTGTGCTGCTGTCTCCGGTGAGCTGGTCCTTGGTGAGGTAGGTGTTGTGGGAGGAGGAGATAAAGTAGTGGGACAGAGGCATCTTCATGTCCTGATAAACTCTCCCGTGGGCCGGGTCAAATACACAGTTCTCTTTAGACAACATGTACATAGTGAAGCCATTGGGAGTCATGAACTGATTCTTCTGAGCTGTCACAGGAAAAAACAAAGTATTGTCACTATTACAAAGCATAAACTGGTGACCAACAAAACATATTTAATGTTGTTCATCAGTGTGTTTGTAATAGACAGGATGATAAGATTGTTGGTTGTGAATGTCTCCTAAAAAACTTGATTGATTAAAGGGTGCCCCCTTGTGGCAAAACCAGGTCAGACAATGATGGTTGCAATAAGGTGGTAATTTAATAATGTGTCAGAAAATCTTTTGTAAAATAGAATAGTTATAATTTATAATCATAATCGGTTTGTTTTATGTTCTTTTCATGAAGTTGAATGATGATGCATGCATCCTTTGTTCTTACTGAAAATAGCTTGTTTCCCAAATGCTTGGATATAAAGAGGCCCATCCTAGTGTGTTGAAGATATTGACTTACTATCTACTTATTGTGCCAATGTTATATGCCATGTTGATATTTTCCTTGAGACCTACCCCAGGGGTTGAGCTCATAGGAGAGGATGAGGCTCTGAGCATGAGTGACAGAGGCGTCCTCGCCCTGATCCCGGAGGAACTCTCTCAGGTCCACAGTGGACAGCACACAGTCGTTTGCTGAGTACTGAATGAAAACAGCATCCAGCTCCGGCCTCCGGAGCAGCTCTCTACAGAAGATCTCTATCTCCCCATGATCCAAGCGGCCGTCTGCGGAGCGGTCACACTTCTGTGGGCATGAACATAGGCCTCCTAACATCTCAAAGTGCATCATGGGTGCAGTATACCACTAGAGGCCTCCACAAAGGGCACACTGAGATGGCCCTTGAAGAGTCTGAGTGAGCCCTGCTGATGGAGTATGTGTGATTACCTGAAAGAGGCTGTGTGCATACTGATCGCTGAGGTCAATGTTGATCATCTGCAGTAGTTTTTGCACTTCGTCATAGCTCATTTTATCATCGTGGTTCTGATCGGCGCGGTTCAGGTACGCATGAATCCAGGTGGATAAGGGAGTTAAGATATTTCTGTCATAGCGAGAATGCAAATCCACAAGAAAGTCTGCATTTTCCAGAAAGTCTGCATTTTCCCAATCTGCCTTTTCCTACAAAGCCATCAAGGAATGGAACGGGCTTCCAGACAATCTAAAGAACATGGCAGATTTTCACAGCTTTTCTCGGGCTCTAAAGGAATGGCTCTTACAACACCAGTCCTGCGCGCACTAACTGTACCAGTTGGGTACAATGGCTATCGGATGATACCCTCGTGGTGCATCCGGTGGCCATTGTCCGTTATTTGTTTGAAAATCTTGCACTTTATATGTCGCTGCTAAATATTGTACTGTAACTTTGTATTGCACCTTATACTAACTATTTTTAGATTTTTAGATTTGCTGCTAAATGTTAATTGTATTGTAATCTGTATATTGTGAAATGACTATGTTGGCAACTTGCACTTTTTGAACTGTATCTTGATATGTATGTTTAATGATTGTATTGTTGGGGACTACGGATGGAAAGTAGCTGGTGCTAAATCTGGTGCAGCCATCTTTTTAATGTAACTGCACATTGTCCTTTAAATAAACTAAACTTCAAACTTCAAACATATGTCTTTACTACATAGTGGTGGAAAGGATATTGGTCCAGTTTCTCCTTCTGCGTCATGTTCTCCACTCGCTCCTGCAGAGTGCGGATTCCGCGAGCCCAGCACTGCGCCTGCTCCGGACTCGCACACAGCAGGTCCAGGCTTTTACGTGGCCCTTTAAAAACCACAGTGAGGCACTGGTTTTCTGGAACGGAGCCCACCATGCGACGAAGCATCTCAGACTGACAGCCTTCACGGATACACTCCACCTCCATAATAGAGACTGCAGGACAAATGAGAAAGCCATGTCAAATCTCCCAGAACAGGAAAGAGTACTAAATTGTATATTTAAAGAAAAGAGTCATGACTGTCTAGTCTACTCTACACAACATAGTTGAAAGAGTATTAACAGTACGGCTGTACAATAAGAGAAGAACAATTGCAGTCAAAATTGAAGGCAACAACCAAAATAAAGCCAACCCTTCCAGGTCTAAGGGCATTTTCCTGTATTATTTTCACCTGGTATTTATTTTGTTATATTGCTTCTGAAACACCTCCTCAAGATCATCATCAAGTGATCTTTATTTTCATAACAAATAGATCTAGTATCATCCAAATGCTGTAGTCGGGTCATAACAATGAAATAATCATGATAGAAGCAACAAAAAACAACAACAAAATTGGGTGAAAATTGAATTTCTCACCTCACTCTTTCCCTATATGCAAAACATCAATGACTATGGCTGTGGACATTAGAACATTTTTTGTGGGTTAGACCTGGCCCAGGAGATGGAAAATAAAGGCTGTAGTTACTGTAGAAATGTTTTGTTTTTTTTGTTGTTGTTTTTGACAAAAATCACTAAAAATGTAGGTACTCATAGAACTTTTTTGATTATTATTCCTCCATGTTCTATATAATGAAAAAAAGTTTTAGGGAAAAAAAAACAAGTTTTTATCTAGTACCATTTTGAAATTGTGTAAAGTGCAGAGTCAGCAGTTTTGGAAAATGCTAACTTTTGACACAAATTTTCAACCTAGAAGGACATGGCTGGGCTCAGTTTTAAGCCCCAACCCTCCTCTTCCCAAAAAACATGTTGACCTGACATGGTCGCGTCCAGAGGGTTAAACATACCAAAATAAGGCTAAATTAGAAGATTAATGCTAAAACTGAACTTTTACACTTTTGTGTACATCTCAGTCAGATGGAAGTCTGCAATATTTACCGATATATTTTTCAGCCTTAAATAACTGCTATTAATAACATCATATTTGTAATCAATGTGACCTTATTTTATGACAACACAACAATGTAGACTTCATTTAAAAAGTGACTTTTCCACATTATAGGAGTTTGTGGTTTGTGGAGGTGTTGTATCGTGAGTTGTACCCTGATCTATTCCCCTACATTTCAGCACTGACACATTTTAGTTTTACCTGATATGGACAATAAACTAATTATGATGAAAGAAGCCCTGATGCTGCAGACAGTGAAGGAAACAGGACTCCTGAGGCCGGTACATGGGCCACATCACAGTCACATCTGCCCAATGCTACAACCACAACCACAGGCCACTCCCTGCATCATCTCCTGTAATCTAACTAAACCCAAGCATCACTCAGGACTCGCATACTGGAAATAGCCACTCTGTAATCAGGGCCGTGTCTGCCTGCTGAACTAGCTCAGGGCAGCAACTATTTCAGTTTTTCTTTACACGCCCAGCCCAGCCTCTCGGTGCACTTTCTAAAAACAGAGAAATTCTAATTCTAAAGAAGGTGCTGTGGTGAGACCTCACACAGCCTGGTTCTATGGGCTACTCACATGACTGCTGCTCTTTGGCTCGACTTGATGTTTTATGAGACTGACACCACACAGTGACCCCATCCTCCAGCAGCCGGAGACTCCTGTGCTTCTGCCAACGGGGCGAACGCACCTGATGCACACACAAATTACACCTCTCAACAAGGATTTGTTTGCACAGGGGATGTACTGGTGGTACTATGTTATTACTTTGCAACACAGAAATAACATAGCAAAAGGATGGAGTAAGTAAATGGTCACAAAAGCTCTGACAGAATATGAAAATCAAAAACACAAAAGCTGGAGCAAAGATGTGTAAAGCAAAGTAAAAACTATGCACAAAAAGAAAGGACCAAGTCAAAAAGGTGGAAAGCAACTTTTTTTTTACCCAAATGTGTTTGACTTTGACAGCTCAAGGTCACATAAACCTCTTTTAACTCAATACTCCACAACCCAGGCCTGACTTCAAGGCCAGAAACCCTTGTCTCTCGTCCCTCAACCTTTAACTATAACAACACTATCCTCCCATTGCGTGGTGTTCTGCGTGCTCACCAACAAACACTCTCAGAGGCATCCCTCTACTCCCCTCTGGCTACAGTCCAGCTTACTCCTGCCCTTGTTCTTCCCAGGCCTTGAAGCAGAGGCACTGTCCCGAATCCCGATACAAAAGTCCTAGGGAATTTCCACTGAAAGGTCACCCCCGGCCTCTCCTTTACCTCATGTCCAGAAAACTATGTCACCTTATCGTTAAGAGGGACTAAAATCATTAACCATTATTTGTATTCAAATATCAATAGATATAATATTTTGTATATATTGTAGTATGGTGTATAGTATGACATATTAATAATGTGACCAAGTTTAATGCTGATTAACAACGGAAACCAACTATGTGTAATACAAATGTGCTATTTGAGATGCTTTGTGAGCTTCAATAGCAAATTTAAGAACAATATGGAGTAAAATATTACCTTTAGCATCAAGCCCATATATTTGGGTCAGTCTGCCTTTTCATACAAAAGTATGAAGAAGGATGTAGAATTCACTCCCCACTGAACTTAAGACCATATCTGACTTTAAAATGTTCACCTCAAGGCTGAAGGACTGGCTGAAAACAAATCAAATATGTACCCATTTGTAAGTAGCACTGAACCAACTAAATCATGCTGAAAATGTTTTACAATAGTTTTATACTCAACTTTTATTGTGTATTTGTAAATATTGTAGAAAGCCCCAACGAGGGACAGCCAGGAGTTGGCATAAATTATTTATGCATCAGCTGCAAACTTGTATTGTAACTACTGTGTATAACTACTGCATCGACCCTGACAAATAAATGAATAAGTAAATAAATAAATGAAATACGCTGCATGTGAGCTGTTTCTAGAATGCTATTTCCTTTTTGCAACTACAGTGCTGTAAAGTAAAGTGATCGCACTTATTTCAATTTTAAAATATGTTTGCAATGCACCCTTTGGAACCCCAGTAGATCCAGGCTTTGGGTGAAAAGAACTGAGCCTAATGAGCAGATACTGACCTAGTTTGCTCGAAAGCATCCAAAGTCTTTCAGCCTGCCTTGTCTGGTCGCTGCCTGGCTTGCACTGGATTTCACATTTTAATAACAATTACAGTTTTTCCTCAATCGCTAAAACGCTAAACTCCATTGTCTGAACCAAATGCTCAGTTGCCTGAAACCAATGATTTGAATTAGTCTCTCTTTTGGCAAAACCATCAGCACTTTTCACCTGTTTAGACACACCTTACCAACACATTGTGATGCACCTGTGTGGCATAATGCTGAGCACAGGGGGCAAAAGTCAAACACAATTAAAGCACAAGTGTCACCGGTTGAACACTGCAACTCAAAACTCATCACACTTGTTTCTAATGATGCAGGGAACATGTATAAGTTAGGCTTACTGTGTACAAGTAGTACAGCACTTGATTTCTGTGTTTTTGTACTGTACAAGTAAATGCAGATTGAACTGTTTTGAGGTGAAAGTTTGGTTTTGCAAGAAGAGTCTGAGGTTTTGTGAATGTACCTTGAAAATTGGGTTTTGTGTTCACATGTTAGAGAAAAGGACAGCAGCTTTCCAAAAATGTGTCTTAGCAATCGAGACAAACTGTAATACATGAAACGTGTATAGCGCTTCTCAAGAGCCTCAAAGATGATCCACAATCAGGGAAAGGAACCAGTAAATGTGATCCTGATTTGGTCACTCGAGTTATGGAGGGAATTGGACACGACAATGAGAAGTTTAGGGGATGGGGAGCCGGCGGAGGTCTTTAAGGACAGGAGTGATGTGTTGGTGGGAGGAGGTGCGTGTGAGGAGGCATACAGCAGAGTTCTGGATGTTACAGGAGTTTTCTGAGAAGTTTGGAGGGTGAACTATGGAGTAGTAGGCTATTGTAGTAGCGGCGAGAAGTGACAGAAGGCAAAGGGGACTGGAGACAGTGAGGTGGGCGGTGACAGGTGATGTTGGTGAAGTGGTAGAAAGAGGTTTATTAAATGATATGTTCAATGTGTAGGGAGGGTCTGGTCAAAATATCATCCAGCTTCAAGCATCATATCAAGTTTTTGTGACGATTTGGGAACTTTGTTGAGTTGAGTTGGAGGAAGTTAGAGTTCACCGTACCTTTACCATACTGGAGCCCTGCAGCATGATCTTCACATTGTCATCTTCCTGGACGCCTGCACACAGACACACAGAGGGGGGGTCAGGGGGTCCCCATCATCTGCAACAGCCTCCTGTGTTTGAGAGCAAGGAGCGGGGTGGGGCTGCACAGCTGATGACAAGGTTTAGGACCTAAAACAGATCTGTTCACAGGGACCGCAGGGAACTGTTTCATCAACGAAACGCTTTCATTTAGAAAACCCCACCAGAGGAGGAGGAGCACTGTAGTTGGAGTTATGTTTGGCATTTCTAAAGTAAATATGGGCTACTGCAATTAAATCTTGCTTGATTTCGCATGCTGTTCCCAAACCCAAATACTAAATGATTTAGCCTTTTTGGAATCATGCTTTGGGAGAACACCTGAGATTATAAATTAATGAATGAATGGATAAATAAACAAATGGGCCTAAATAAATTAATACATTTAAATAGAATAGAATAAACCATATATAACTCGAGCATTACAGATGAAACCAGCCTATGACAGCAGACAATAAACCAATTCCTCTCTATCCCATCACAGAATCCTTAGTTATCAGAGGCGACCAAAGTAGAGCGAGGGGGCGGGGGAGATAACGGGACTGACTCTCCGTACAAAGCCTCTCTCCTGGTCCCGTCATTGGCCTGGGGAGAACATTATAGCCTACATCCACATGGCACAGACTCACCGAGGTTCCGTAGAGGATCAATGGCCTTCTGGGACGTCCCAGTTCCGTCTTTAAGGGCCGGTGCCGCTTTCTTTTTGCTTCCCAGCATTATTCCTATTTGCGTTCTTGGGCGGTCGGTGGAGCCGCGGATGAGAGGCTCGTTGGGGTCCGTTAGAGCTGCACTAATGCATGTGCTCCCAGTCCCCGCGGAACCACGGGTCTCCTCTGGGGGCTCTTGGTTTTATTGGAGACGCCAAACCTCCAGCTGATGTCAGAGATTTACGCACTGCCTCTAGATCAGCCACGGCACCGCGTTTATCCGGGGCGGGCTTTCACAGTAATGTCTAGGGCAGATGCCAACTGCAGTTAAAAAAAATATGCAAATAGGTGAAAACGAACAAAGAATATTCATAGTTAACAATAAAGCCATTAAGCCTAATGGTATTGGCTAAATTAGCATTTATGATTGTGTTAGCCTGGCTTTTAGACCCTGTTAATATAAAGAAGAGATACGCCTATTTATATTTTGGTTATTGTCAAAATATTAACCTATTTAAGATTTAAATGTTGCCAAGACAGATCAGAGGTGGACGCATTTCTGATGCAAATTGTTGTGCCGGTAAGACAGAACTTAACATCATGGTGTGACACAGAGAGATTTATGACAAAGCTGCTATAAATAAAACATGAACCTGCCTTGTTAATTATAATGAATGCTCTAGACTTTTATTTTGAAAGATTTCCGCTCTTGGTTAAACCTGCAAACGGATTAGCGCGGGGTCACGGGTCTCTATTTTTAGGAGTTGTGACTGAGATTATACTCAAAACATAAAAAGCAAACATCAGATCATAGCAAAAATGCCTTTCAATGTTTTATGGGCAGTGGCGCACAGACAATTAAGGCACAACCAGATTTATTTTATTTTCAAAATATTCAGACAAAAATAAAGTAGTGGAAGTATCAAAGAAGTCATGTATTTGGGTGCAATATTTTTCATTTTAATTTGTAAATTGTAATCAAAACAGGATTTTGAATCACGTGGTACTGGTCACGTGAATCAACACGGAAGTACCCACCATAGATGGCGTAAACAGCACAGAGGTGGTTGAAAAGTGTTTTACCAAGTTTACCTTCATCTGTGTGCTGTTTCATCGTGTTGTTGTATTCAGAAGAGTTGGCTGTGAAGGGCTATGACAGGAACCAAACCCAGGAGCTAGTAAGGTGAGCTAATATGCTGTTACTACATAGTATTAAGTGGCTAATAACATAAAAGTTTGATTTTAATGTTTTACCATCTACTAGTGCGGCGCTGACAAGAGAAGACTATATATATTTTACAAACCTTTTTGAAATAAAATAAAATGTGTTTTTGGTGACAATGCGTGGTCTGTTTACTCAAGCAGGGAGTTGAGTAACAACTGGCTCAAATCGGGAGAATTAAAAGGTGACACAATGGGCCTTTCTGGCATTTTGAGGCAAAGAATCTGCGTATGACTGGTCTGACCAGGAATTGTATTGTAGCTTAATTTGCAATAACAGTTTAATTACAATTATAACTTAATTTGTATTTTAGTAATGGCTTTCTTGCACACATTTACACACACCCATAGTCTGACTGATCCTGTTTTTACTAGTGCTTACTTGTGCTACTTGTGCTGTGCTTATGTTCCATATTTTTTCTTGAACCAATTGTATTTGAATGTCATAATGTGTCTAAATTGTGTTGGTGGTCTTTTTCAGGGCCAGATGAACAGCTCCACTCACACTACAGCTGTGTCATGCCTGTGCCCACTATGGCTGAGCCTGTACTGGACAACCAGAGGCGCTTCCAGGCCGCTGTGGACGTCATTCATAACCTCCCCAAAAATGGTAAGTGCCCTGTTCTTCTGAGACTGAAAGTTAGAAGGAATAATGAAAGCTACAACTGGAATTACGCTTCTATGAATCCTACAAACTAAATACACCTGTTTGAACTACAAATAGGTCTATGGCACGCTCTGAGCTAATATACATGTTGCTGCTGTGATTTATTTGATGAACAACATAAACAAATACTGTGTCTTGTTGTTCAGGTAGCTACCGGCCATCATATGAGGTAATGCTGCGCTTTTATAGTCTGTACAAACAAGCTTTGTGCGGACCATGCAAAGTCCCTCGTCCTGGCTTTTGGGATCCTGTTGGTCGATACAAATGGTTGGTTTGATAAGACTCCTTATTTATCCAGGTGTAATATAAAATAAACTAAGCTACTTACAATATGCTTGTGCAGGGACGCATGGAGTAAACTGGGTGAGATGAATAGCGAGAGTGCCATGGCGGCATACGTGGATGAGATGAAAAGCGTTGCTCAAGAGGTAATTGAGATGGTAAAATTCTCATATTTCACTACAAGAGAGGGTCGGCTCACTGTGGGGCGACTGTTTCAGGTCATTGACACGGTGCCCATGGATGAGAACACTGCTTCACTCTTCCACCACTTTGAGCCGCTCTACCATGTGATCGATGACATGCCTCGACCCCCAGAGGGTCTTTTCATGTTGCAAGAAGGTTATAAACCTCTATTTTAACGCCACAATTATAACATGACATTAATATGTGGTAATTACTAATCACCTACACACAGTACAGTACCTAAAGCATGCACATGTATTTTTTTCCTTTTCCTACAGGTCTGGTTGAGAAGAATGGAGCCAATGAAGAATGTGAATCTGTGCCCCTCATCAACAGTGAGGGTAAGTGCCATGGTAAGGTTGCTCTCAGTCTGAAGCTCTTGAGATTCAATAAAAAATTAGAGAAAAAAAGCAAAATGACTAATTTAGCATCAATAACATTACATTTTCTCATACTCCATTATTTTATATCTGCCATTGAAAGTAATGTGGTTCCTCTTACACTTCTAATTGTGCTCCTCTTTGCTGCAGACTCAGGCTTGTCTGAGACATTGGTGCTGACTAGTGACTCTGAGAATGAGATTTTCTGTGACTCTATGGACTCAGTGGAACAGCTGGACATGAAGGTAACAAAAATGTTGGCGTGGAAATAATCTGGATGTCATCAACGTAATGTCCCTAAACTCACAGGTCACACACATCATCAGCTTCTGTGAGAGCCAGAAGCAAGATGGCAGACAGACAGGAGCGGGACAAGGAGGAGAGGGCGCCAGAGATAAAAGAGGACCGATGAGGAACAGAGACAGTGGACGAGAAGCCTCCCACTGGAGGGAACGTAAGCAGGGACTCTCCAGAGGGGTTTACTTTGTGCTTAACTTGGCTCAGAGATGAGTGTCAGCGGCGCCTCCTGTAAATTTACATTATCTTTTATCCAACTAAATTACAATTATTACTAGTTTATTAAAACAAACACACCAAAATTAGAACAATTAAAAACAAATTCAGTATAATAAGAGAGTTTATATAACTATCCCTGCTGGTTCCTCTCTCTGTGATGTTTTGTAGTTTCTCAGGGCGGAGTGAGGCGTGGGGGCCCTGACGGCAACAGAGGCGTGGGCCCTGAAGGAAACAGAGGTGCAGGTGGAGGTGGAGGGGGGGACAGAGGAGGGGCCTGGGGAGCTCATGAGGCCCAGCTCCAGCAGCAGATCGTTCTGGCCTTGCACAGGTTGAGGGAGGACATGAGGAGCGTGAGGCAGCGTCTGGAGATGCTGGAGCGTCTGGCAGCCTCAAATGTAAGAAGCACAAGTCCTTCACTCTGATGTTGTTATCAACCCAACTGTTGATCAACTGCTTCTGTCTCAGGCGCTGGGTTCAGAGCAGACCACATATGTGCACTGTGAAGGCTGTACTTGTGAGGTAGGAAAGAAAATATTTTACTTATTTTACAAACATTATGTATATTTGTTCCTATGATTCCCATTACACAATAAATTAACAAAGAACAGCTTTTAAACTCCTGAACTCAGTCAAAAGTTGTACCGATTAAGATAAGATAATACTTTATTGATCTCACTTTGGAGAAATTCACTTGTTGCAACAAGACAGGCTTAAGGCGGGATCACACGGGGGTGCAAAAAGTCTGTAAATTTGCCATCAAAGAAGAAAATAAGTTTGTAAAACAGGTAATAGTAATAATAATAAAAATAGAATAAAAATAAAAAATATATAGTAATGTCTCTTAGCATCTCTCTCTAAATAAACTATATAAGCATCTCTTATGTGATACTTAATAAAAATAAACTCTTAGGTCGAATTATGTATGTATTTGAGGTAACCATATTAAAACAGGTTTTACCAAAAGGCTTTTGTTAAACAATTAAAAATATTTGAATTTAGTAGAGTTGGTCTAACACAGGTATGGGCAAACTTTTTGATGTAAGGGCCACGTCGTGTTTTTGAACTTGCCAAAGTACAATTCTCAAATAGTTCACAAAATACATTTTCAAAAGCAACAAAATAGCAGCAGGTGTGAATTATGTTTCTTTATGCCAGTGAAAACATTTCTCTCACCCTTTTTAACCAACACAAGTCATGCTGCGGGTTCCAGATAGAAACTCATCTTTTTTTGGAGTTTTTCCTTTCCGAGAAGGACGGTCTAAGGACAGGGGATGCCTCACCACTATTAATATTCACTAATTGTCTTTCTTTTTCTTGTGAAGCCCTGCAAGGTGACTTCGCTGTGATTTTGGGCATAAATAAATTTAACTGAATTGAATTGGTCTAGAGGGGGTAGTTTGCCCACCCCTGGTCTAACACTTAATATTATTGTTTTGTATTTAAATATATTATCTTCAAACTTTTTTAGTTTAGTTAGTTAATCCAAAGTATTATTCATTTTGAGGATTAAATATGGCTAATATCATGATTTCATACTTATCTTGACTTGCGTTACTAGAAGTTGTCTATGTAAAATTTTATGCTTCAATTTCCAGTCATGCTCTCCATCTGCACTGCTATGTTGGTGGGAATAACAATTAGACCTGTCACAATAATAACAATTCATTTTTCAATAAAGAATAGAGTCATAGTCATCTTTAGGCTCTTAAGTCATATTTATTGCAACTCATGTATTAAAGTTACTGTATTGAGTGTCACTATCATTAAATTGTCGTCTATTTTGTTGTTACGCGATTTTCTTCACTTGTTTATTCATTTTTTTCAAATTTTATTTTGTTATTATGACCTTGTTGAGGCATACTAATGCTTTGTTGTTTGCGCCAGGAGAAGTGGTGGCCTTTTGACGTGTCCGGCCCGACGCTGCTGATCTTCCTGCTGTGGCCCTTCGTGGCTCAGGGCCTGCTGTACCTGCTCAGAAGAGGCAATCGCAGAAGAAGCTTATGTGCATAAAAACACTACTCAACGAACGAATGAACGAAGGCAGCCTTAACATGGTGTGTCCGAGGACTAGTCTCCACTGGCTTCATCGGTAAAGGAGTGATTCAAGAGTTCAGTAGGTTTTGGACAATTACGTACATTGTGGAAGACTGAATTAAAATGATGCAATAACCATCTGGATAATATCTAGTAACTCATCCGTGTGACTTGTCTACATCGGCACAGTATCTAGATGTGACGTTATACAAATTGTTTGAGAGATGTAGCATGTTCAGAACTACAACAGCATTTCAATACATTGTCCAGGTTCAATTATGTTGTGCGTGTGCTTTTTGTGACATCCATCATTGCAGTGACGAAATGATAATGAAGTAGAACAACTGCTAACTAAATGACCCTGTACATGATTTTTTTCCTCCTCCTTCAGTATTGAATATGGTTTGTGGAAAAAAAAAGACTCTCCAAGTAGTTATAAAGCCTTTTTATCCATAGTGACTTTGCAAGCTAGTTTTTATGAACTAGCTTAATATGATTAGAAACTCATCTCTGTGAAGATTTGGGATCATAGAAATTTGTTAGGACTGTTGGGAATGGGTTTGGGCCACAGCTAACTCACAGCTTGCCTTACTTTTGTCTTTTTGGTGCTAGTTATATGTTACCTCAAATACAACTAATGAAATAATTTTGCCAACCCACTGATGATAATAATAATTTAATATTTATGTATAACATTTACATACATAGGTTAATTCTCAAGGCTGTGTACAAAGGTTACAAAACAGGCCCATGCAAAGGGCACAAAATTCAGACAATATACAGTTCAGCACGTACAGGAGAACGGGTCACTCACTGGGGCTTGCATTGGTGTTGCACAGAGATTGTACAAAGGAAAGAAAACTCATTTGGCGTGACGTAACATAGCTGCCATGCTGTCTTTACCGTCCCTCATAGGGCGCAGGACTGGCCCCAAACCTTTGGCAGAAAGGTGAACTCCATTGGAACTTAGGGTTCAGAGCGGAGGAGGCTACAGTAGGCTGCAACAACACACTGAGAATGGGACTATAGAGCCCAAAGTCTGCATAGGTCTGATAATGTTAAAGTGAACTGCCAATGGACGTGTTGGAAATATTTTTGCTTAACTGAAACTGCTACTACTGCGGTTTCAAAAATGTTAAATCTATTAATTAATGTTGACTCAAAAACAATGAAGCCAATCGGTGGTGCAATGAAGTAGATCACATCTGTCAATACCTCGCTTCCCAAATATTTCACATCATGGCGTGAAGGAGAGCGTGCCATTATGGACTTGAAGCTAGTCACAAGGGTGGTATGTCACAGGCTCGAGCGAGGCCAATGGAGTGATTGCCTTCCACTGAACAGCACAAGAGGCTTGTGTTGTGACTGCTCGTGTTAAGGAATGGTTGAACTCCACTCTTACTCATTTTATTTGGCTTTTTTAGAGTTTATAAGACTAGCATTCACAGTAGGAGCTTGATCAGCTTTAGGACAGACCTCAGACTCAATACATTTGCAGTTAAATTAAGATGTGCACACCAAGTCTATGAATGTGCATTTTGTCACTGGCTGTTTCCCCCCAGATCTTAATTAAAATAAAACCTACATGTATTTGTAAAACATCTCAGATCATGACTGTGTGGCGGCGCCAGCCTCGGCTCTGCTCTCGTGGCTTTGGGAGTCTTCTAAGGACCACTGACGACCTGGAGGAGCTGTGATCTGGCCAAGGACAGGTCCCACCGTTCACTTGAGGGACTGAGGGGATCTGCTGAAAAGACATTGTTGCAATAGCAGATCCCTGTGGCACTCCGCTCTCATTGACCCGTATGACTTCCACCTTGTCAGTTCTCCAGCCTCGGGCCCTGTCCTCCAGCTCTAGAGTCATGGACAAAGCCCTGCTTCGTGCAGTGTTAGTTTTCTTTAAGCGGAGTGGAACAGCTGGAGCCCAGGTACACGGCTGTGGGACATAGAAACTGGAGGTGTAACCAGGTGGAACCCTAGAGCGAGGCGACCAGGCCAGAGCTCTCACTCCAGCCTGGCACGGGTGTGTGTGCAGGGGAGCAGCGCTGTGCGGAGGGGGCAGTAGATGGAAACTGTGAGGACGGAGCAGTCTGCGCTCTCTTCGCACATCAGCAGTGTGCCTCAGCTGTCTGGGAACCGTCAGCTGAGCTCCATCCGTCTGTTCAAACTTGACTTTACTTTCTCTAACAGACTCTTTTTCGTTGAAATCATCCGCCTGAACTGTGCCCTCGATTAAACCCTGCTTTAGGACCTCAGTCTTAGATACGGTGCTGTCTCGCTCTCCTTTGTGCTCTCCTCTCAAGTTGCTGGATTTGACAGGCTCATGCTCCAAGTTTTCATCTGAGCTGCTTCCGTGAGGATGGTCATCGGGCGACATCTTGCGTTTGCGGGTCACAGCAGAGAAGAACTCCTTGGCATTTAGGTCTTTCTTGGGGCTTAAGGAAATCTGTAAAATACACGATTGTATCAAGAAAGTTTTTACCGGTTATGGAAGGGTTCACCATAATTATGATTACCTTTAGTTTAAGTGAATCGATGGTGGAATCTACAAGAGAAGAGCAAATGCACCATGTCAATAAAAAAACAAAACAGATTTACGGTTATATTCCATGTTGCTCCAGTATATTTAACATTCACAGCACAGAGTGTTATGGTAAATATGGTAAACTATTGATAGACACCACTTTAGTTGTGAGCTCAACCTGTTTATTTTCATTGAGCAGTTTAGTAGTTTTTCCCGAACTAGAAGAAAGGAAATCGAACATCTGAAATTGGATACAATTCTTAGATTCTTAGAAGATATTTCATTTACTTCTTGCAAGGGGCAGTATTCATGTCTATCAATAATATTACATCCTAATGGAACTGTGTCCATTTTTGGGGGGGAAATGGTCAAAGTTCTCATGTGACTTCTGGACGAGACAACATTTA